>CACVCL010016828.1:0-183346 GCA_902729485.2 Mus minutoides
TCCCTCCCTCCCTCCCTCCCTCCCTCCCTCCCTCCCTCCCTCCCTCTTTCCTTCCTTCCTTCCTTCCTTCCTTCCTTCCTTCCTTCCTTCCTTCCTTCCTTCCTTCCTTCCTTCCCTTCTCTCTCTCCCTCCCCCACACCCCCATCTCTGTTTTTCTTTCTTATTAGATAGTTCTTAGTGTAACTTAGGCTTGTCTTCTCATCTTCCTGTCTCCACCTCTTGAAAGATGGGATTGCAGATATGCACAACCACACCTGGTTTATGCAGGGCTAGGGATCAAACCCAGGGCTTCTGGCATACCAGATAAGTACTGTATTGACTGAACCACATCCTCAGATCCCTAATTAATGATCTTGATCTAACTATTTAGCCAGACTGTTCCTGGTGTTAATATGTCTCCAAAGATTGGAAATGGGGTGAATTGAGTTAATATAAGTAGCAGGCCATCACCAAATCTGTTACTTTGTAGATACTCAAATAAATGTTTGCTATTCCCATTCACCGTATACATGAACATGTAATAACGGGTGAAGTACAGATTTGGTTTTTGGCTTTCTAGTTCTGAGGCAAAGAGACAGAAACCCTGAGGTCCAAGCTTCATGTGCTCAGGATGAGAAGGGATGCTCTGTCAGAAGGAGCTGTGGGCGTGAACACGTTTGCTCTTGAATGCAGATCTTAGGTAGTCTGTTAGCTGTCTGACCTGGAGGAGCCCATTGGAAAAACTTCTCACTGAAGAGCAGGTGGCCAGAGGCTAGCAAGGTGGGCTGGACTGTCTGGAGTCCTCCAGTGGAGTTTCAGTCTTCTCTCTGAGTGAACTTAGGAAAAATTCACCTTCTCCAGAATCTCTTTTTCTTGTTTATAAAGTGTAGATCATCATAGTTCCCACGGTAGGTGGGCCGAGAGGTTAGACAGGCAACACCCACCCTCCTGTTGCCTGCTGCATTTCATTCAGGAATATTTGCTCTTATCATTAACCCTAAAAAAAAAGAAAAAAACATTTAAAGAGATATTTTCTTTCTGAAAGACAAATTGTATACGTTTCTCGAATGGTTTTGTGTGTGTGTATACATATGTTCATGTGGGGGTGTGGTTTAGGGTGCACATGTGTATACATCCATATGAAGGTAAGGAGTGGAAGTCAGATATCTTTCTGCATCATCATCATCATCATTATCATCATTATCATCATCATCATCACTATTATTGTTTTGAGACACTGTCTCTTACTGAATGTGGAGCTCAGCAGGGATGGCTGACCAATGAGCCCCAGGGATGCGCCTGGATCTGTCAGTTCCATCAGTTCGTAAGGCTATGGAACTGTGGTGCCCATGCCAGGCCTTCGATCCACATACCGGGGATCTGACCTGAAGTCCCCTTGCTTCTGTGGCAGGCACTTCACCTACAGAAGCAGCCCATCTTGCCAGCCCAACTGTTCTGTCATGCCAGGATCTTCCTTACAAGACACCAGACTTTCAGAGTGGACAGTAAACCGACAAGTCTTCTCTTTAATTCCATGCTACCCTGCACTTTTCTAAATTTGGGGGCTTCATTGTCTTTATGATTTAGCTCTCCATAGGTGGTCATAGACACTGAAGGATTTCCAGAAATCCATCCACAGGGCCCAAGCCCCGAGTCGGCTTCAGTTTCAGCCCAACTCCTGTCCCAGCTTCCCCAGTCCTCAGGCCCGCTGTGGTGTGAAGTTAGGTTCACCATGAGGCTGCCCTGGGAGAGGGGGAGGTGTTCCTGCTCTTCCTCGTGCATCTGTAGTAGTCTGATTTATGGCTGGAGGGGTTGGCCTAGAGGGTCTTAATTTAAAGCCCCTGTCAGAGGTCGTTACACAAGCGTGGTGCCAGTAAAAGCTGCTTCCCTCTCCCTTTGTTTCTTTGTCAGCCCTTTCATGGCATGAAATATGAGGGAGGAATGAGGCTACCAAACTGGATCTGAGAGATCCACCCCAAGCCCCCATGCAGTCCCCTTGCAGCCGTGTTGGTGTTTGCCTGCCAAGATCTAAGGAAGGTGGAGGGGTTAACTTTAGGGGCCATATGGGCTGCAGAGATTTTCTTTTTAAAATGTTGTCTGCGGTAAGGAAGCAAATGCCACACTTTATTTTTCAAGCAGTTAAACAAACAAACAAAAAATTAAAATCAAACAATAACATCGCTTAACCCCCAAAATAAAGCCTGCAGCAAAACAAAGAAAGGGGAAAAAAAAAGATCAGGAAGAGAAGACAGGGTGATTTACTGGGCAGGGTTGTCCAGGAAAGGGTCTGATAGGTGTGGGGCTTTTGCTAGTGTGTATACCTGGCATAGGGCCCCAGTCACTGTTTCTGTCTCTGCCTGGCTCTGGAGAGAGTTGGCTTGGCTACTTGGAAGTGTTCACGCATTCCTGAAGATGCCAACCACAGACACCTTTCTGCATCCCTTGTTTCTGCTCCTGTCTAATGGGAGCATTAGTGAATAATAGATCCCAGCCCACTAGCTTTCTTTGTCTCCCTGTGTTGGAGGGTGAAAGCAACCAGGGCTGGCTCTTGCTTCTCTTGCATTCGGGGTGTGGAACATTACCCTGTCTGTGGTTCTGTCCTGCACGCCTGGCCTAGGGAGTGTTCCCTTGCATAGGAATCCCAGCATTCACTTGCAGGGCAGTCCGGCTACGGCCTCTCCTGAAACCTGTAGCCAGTGTGTCGCAGGGACAACTCTAAAACTGGAGGGACATTCCGGCTCTGGAGCACACTGCGGCTCAGAGTAGCCTTGATGTCCTGTCTGGCTTGTTGCTACAGAGCCTCTGTGGTGAAAGTGCTGATGAGTCTCTGGCAGTATAGACCGCCACAGGGAGGCTCCGGCCAGCCCTCTGGGGCTTTCTTTCACTTTGGCAGCATCCAAGACATGGGTGTCTGGGATGATTCACGGTTCTTCGGGGGCAGGCCTGGTCCTGGCTCTTTATTACGGGCTCTGAACAGGAGGAGGAGTACTCATCAACAGAGGCTGCATCTTCTCTTACAGAGAAAGTCCATTCCTGTGACCAAGAAAGACAGAGCGCCCTGGAAGAGGCCCGGCAGAATCCCCGAGAGGGCATTGTGATACCCGAGTGTGCTCCTGGGGGGCTCTATAAGCCGGTGCAATGCCACCAATCCACAGGCTACTGTTGGTGTGTCCTAGTAGACACAGGGCGCCCATTGCCGGGGACTTCCACACGGTAAGCCTGCTCTGAGCATACTGAGACAGGGACCGGGTAGCCTCTGGTTAATCTGCCTTTATTGTCTTTGCTGCCCTACGTTTTTCCTCACAGACTCAAGTCACAGGAGACTGAAGTCTCCTTTCCAAAGTAGATGAGGGTCTAGCCGAAGGGCCTGGGGACCTGGATCCTGACCACCGATTTGTGGATTTTCAAAACCTACTTAATCTCCCTCAACACCAGTTCCCTGATGAAAAGCTTATGCACCACCCTGGTCTTGAAGTGAGAAAAAAAAAACTACAACAACAAAAAAATCCACGTGCAGACTGGAGATGGCATTGTTATCACGCTTGCCTGGTTAAAATGACATGCCTGAACATGTCTCAATGGGGGCATGTATACTGGATTGTCTTGTAGTTTCACGACAGTTCAGGGTCTGTTTTTCTTTCCTTCCCAAGGGCTCTAGGCTTAGTGACAGCCCAGGTTGTTGCCGGGAAGTTGTGGCTGAAGAAGACTTAGTTGCCAACCCCCTTAAAACGCCTCACTTCTCTGTCTCTTCCCCCAAGCTATGTGATGCCAAGTTGCGAGAGTGACGCCAGAGCCAAGAGCATAGAGGCAGATGACCCTTTCAAGGACAGGGAGTTACCAGGTAGGAGACACAGCCCTGCCCGGGCGGCACCTTCAGTTCTTTGGGCTTCTCATCCCTCCACTGCACAGGGGCCGCTCTCCCTCCTTTACATCTGTTTTTCCAATCGGCAGCATAGAGCAAGGCATGCTGGGAAGGCTCATCATAGGAGCACAGACCTGGAAACTGTGGAATCTATAGCCAAGTCAGTCCTGTGCCCTTGAGGACACTGTTCTCTTCCCTTGCTCTTTCCTCCTTGTCTTAAGAATGTAGTCAGGGACTTAGAGCTCTGTCGCTGGAGAGTCATGGTCATTTTCTAAGTCAGTGAAGAGGGGATGACATCTTGGCGGCTGGGAAAGCAAAGACAGCTTACGGGGAGTGGCTTCCTTGAGGGGTCTGTCTGGTGTCTGCCACCTGTTCTGTGGATTGCTTACATGATGACCCTTGATGATACAGGGTGGCCACTAGGGGTGACATGAGACATACCGACAATAGCCCAAGACCCCAAAATTGATACTGGGTGGGTTTTTCCTTATCTGTAGGAAACTCCAAGTCACAATAAAAAAAACTCTAAATACAGGCTATGTGGACTGTGGACTTTCCCCTGTAAAACCTCTTAAGTTCCTCTTCTTTGAAGCACGGAGAAATCTTCTCACAGGTGACCCTGTCTTAGACCAACACACACCTAGGAGAGCATTGGCATTGTTAGAGAAAACACTCCCACGCCTCTACATAGGTGGGAGCTAAGTTCGTGATTGATAGCTGTTTATACTCAGTACAAGTTTAAGTCTGTCCTGGTGGGAACTGGTGCCACCTTCCTATGATCCATCAGGACTCTAAAGTGAGGAGCAGGGAATCCAGAAAGTCTGGGACTTTCCGTGTGAGGTTAGTAGAAATCACAGTGTCACAAAAGTTGAGGCAGGGAGGCCAGGGTGCCGCCTTCTAGCCACCCCAGGACAGACGGAAATGGCCCTTTTATTTCATGCCAGATACAGCTTAATCTAGTCCTCAAAGACATGAGGGTTCACAGAGTAGAGGAGACAAGTCATAGGCAGATAAAGGAAGACATGCACATATAGATTCAGGGCAGGTTCCCTCTAGAGAAGAGTGAGGTGCTATGGGAAAGACAGCAAGAACCTCCTGAGTCCACACTGCTCTGAGAAGTCGTGTTTAAGACCCGGAGGGTTGGAGAGAGGCGGGCTTGGTTGCTGCAGGTGTGGGGGTGAGGATGTGGCTGTGCTGAGGGCACATTTGATGCAGGTGAGTAGGGCTCCCATCTCTGCAGTGCTAAGGCAGGGTTTCCCCACAGGAACATCTGTGAGAAGGCTTACCTGTGCTTGGGCTTTTGCTGAAATAGTGAAACCAGAATAAGAACTCATGGGTCCTCATGCATGAGTCTACAGTTACCATCTCAACTGAATAAAAGGGGGCAAGAAGAGGAGGGTTTGGATATGTTCACCTAAACCACTGATTCTCCCCCTCCCTTGTCCTTCCTTGACATCAGTTCTTGTCCCCAGAGCAGAACAGTGCCTGTCTGGTTGTTGTCTTGAGTACACTGGCCCAGGATATTATGGTGAACTCTGTGAGGCTGAGAGCCCTGTCTGTTGTCTTCCTGGCATTTCCGTAGTTCCTGCGCTGGTACTCAGCAGAACTCCGTGGAATGGAGGAAATCTGAAAGCTTTATTACCCTCTGGTGCTCTGTGTGGCTTATGCATAGACAATAATGGAGGCTTATGGAGGTCATTTGAGCACTGACGGCATCCTCAGTCTCTGGCTGGACAAAGACTCTGAGGGGATGGTAGCTGAGGAAGATGTTGCCTTGGTAAGTTACCTATGTTCTGCCTTCAAATCTCCTCTTGTCTTTTAGGCTGTCCTGAGGGGAAGAAGATGGAATTTATTACCAGCCTGCTGGATGCCCTCACCACAGACATGGTTCAGGCCATTAACTCAGCAGCGCCCACTGGAGGTGGGAGGTGAGAATGCGAGCAGGAACGGGTGTGGCCCTGGATTCTTCAGATACTAAGGAGGTGGGGCTGGGAGAGAAGTCTGCTTTTCTCTGGAGCATGTGTAGCCTCCAATGGCCATGATCTTGCTGTGATCCTCCTGCCTCTGCCTTCTTAGTGCTGGGATCACAGGTGTGTGCAACCACACCTTAAGAAACAGGAGCATTTCAGTCAAGAGGCAGCACACCTCAGCCAGTCAAGATGGTTGTCATTCAGAGGATGCATGGTACAGTGTCATGCTCTTAGAATTCCATTAGGAGGACAGAGCTTATATATTCAGAGTTCTTACATAGACAAGAATTTTTAAATAAAGGGAAGGGAAAAGGTTGATACACTAGCTACTAGCTACATTTCTTTAAGATCCTTTAAGCACTCCAGGGTCCCATGAGCTCACAGGCTAGCTTCTGGCCATGACTTTGTTTCCTCTTACCTGGGCACATAAGGCAGACTCGATGTAATGGAGCACAACACAAAATCTGAGAAAGATGGAGACATAGTCTGACAGGCCATGAGTGAGAGCTGCTTTGAGAGTTTCCACAGTGCTCAGCGGCCTAGCATCTGAAAATAGAGTCCATGCACCCCAGTTGCCAGGAAGAAGAGGGAGCATTTCAAATGTATACTGCTGCATGCCTACAGGCGTGCTGATGCCAAGAGCAGGCTAAGCAGCTGCTGGTTGGTGACAACCCAGGCATGAAGTACAGTTGCCCCTCTTTGTCTTCTGATTCACTTTTCATGATTTCGGTTGTTCACAGTCAGCTACAGTCTAAAAAAGCTGAATTGGGAAGTTCTAGAAAGAAAATAGTTTATAAGCTTAGAAATAACCTTTATTGCACTGTCTTGTTATAATGATCTTATTAGTAGTTATAGCTGCTAATCTCTGCTGCTTAATATGTACATGTTTTTTCATAGGCATGTATATCAAGAAAAAACAGTGTATTTAGAGTTCTAGATCATCTGCAGTTTCAAGCGTCCATGGGGATGGTAGAATTGTAGAAGGGGGAACTAATGTTTATAGTTTGTTTAGAAACAGGAGAACCAACATAAATATTGGGAGGCACCGTGGACACAGAATCTCAGGTCTGGGTGGGCCTGGGTGGGCCCACCCACGGCTCAGGGGTCCTGGCTCAGGGGTCCTGGGTGCAAGTTCTCCCTCAGCCCTGTAGAGACATCAGCACTCCAACCCTGGTTTCCACAGGAGCCACTGACCCCAGGCCTGGATGGTCTTGGCTACAGAAAGGGGATCCTAGACAGACCCCGCCACCAGGAGAAGTTGGGATTGGTGCCCTCATCTCACAGGACAAAGAGATTTTTACAGGCAATAAAAACTAGAAGATTTATAATGTCTTTCATGCTGATGTATCCTTAGGGAAGGACTTGAAGAAAAATAACACCTCTTTTAGGTGTAATTTAGGATTGGGTGGAAGTTTTTTTTTTTTTAAACACTCCTCAAAACATGGCTTTTTAAATTTAAGCTCATATTAGCTTAAAATGACCATGCTTAGTTTTGATAGAATGAAAGGTTTGGACTGTTTGGGGTACTTGTGTTACCCAAGGGCTGGTCCTTAAATCAACAAGAAGACAAGGTAGACCACAAAATGGTTTAGAAATCAGGCAAGAGTGAAGGAGGAGAGGACGTAGGGATGCCGTGGGGAGGTGTCAGGGCTCTCAGCCTTCCTGTGTTCTCCTGCATCTTCCCACTGCATTAAGCAGAAGCCCGGGCATGTATGTACCCCGTGACCCTCAGGAAGCTCCCGCTGGCCGCTTGACCTTCTAGTTTCCCCTCCCACTGTCATGTTCCAGGCACTAGCCCTTCCAGCTTCCTTCCACAGGTTCCTGTGGCTGTCCTGAGACCCTCACACCTCCTGCCCCTTCAGTCTAGAATGTCATTCCCCCTTTCTGGTGACTGTCTGGTATGTTGACAGATTACCTTCTCCAAGGTCCTTCCCGGATGTATTCCTAGAATTTAGATCCCACAGTAGATATTTGATGTGTGTGAATGAATACTTAGCCAGAAGGGTGGTAGGCATGGTAGACAGAGGGGTTGATCAGAGAGTGACTCTTGGCAATATGAGGCTGGATGCAACTGGGGACTTCACTGTGATGCTTTTATAAGTAGGGCTCTATAGTACTCTGCCTGGGACTGATCAACTTGGGCTTCTGTATAGACAGACACTGGCCAGCCACTCTTCTGCTGTGATGGAGGAACAGGGGTGGGGGGAGTAGGACTAGGGGTGAGAGGGACCGGGCTGCTGGAGAACAGGTAGCATATCTGGAATAGGGCTGATGAAGAGAATCAGGAAATCCAGAGTTCCTTGGGTGTTGGACTTGGCTTTGGAATTGAGAGTTTGGGTTTCAGGTATGAGATTAAAGAACCCACATTCAACCCTTCTTTCTCAGGGTTTAACAATCAAACCTGGATATCAGTGGATAACAGTGGGGAGGGGGAAATTCCTGCATGGAGGTTGTGGGAAGAAGGGATAGAGGATGTTTGGGCAATATAGAAGATTGATCATCCCCTCCCCCAACCGGCCACTTGTCAGACATGGTGATTGTCACATGTGGCTTTGCAATGACTCTCAGGTCTCAGCTGATCTTGGTATAAGTTCTATGCTCATTTCTGGGGCTACCTGAAGAAAAGGATATAGTGCCTCACACGGAGGAGAGGTATATGCTCAGGAGAGGACGACAAAGTTATTGTGATCCTAGAAGCTGGAAAGAACTTCCAGGACTCAGGGTGGTTAGGAGAGGGGCATGTGAGAGCTGACAATAGGAGGTGACATTTTCACTTACCCAGGGGGAGCGGCCTGACCACATTGTACCAGGAATGAGGGCATTTCATCAAGGAACACGTGGGCAATAGGAGATGAACAAGGTAGGGCCAGGTGGGGGCATAGGGGAGAAGCGGCAGGAAGTGGCATGAATAGGCCTGGAGTATGGTGTGGATAAGTCGGAGATATAGTTGCAGAGCTGGACAGAGTCGTGTCAAATCATGCCAGAGGCATCAGGGACCACAATGAATGATCACCCTGATGGCATTGTGATGCAAAACCCGGGGAAGTTTAAATGGGGTGGGAGAGCAGTTGTCAGCAAGAGGGTGAGGGGAACACTGATGCGTAGGATTAATAGATTCTCCAGACCAGGTAAATGCAGGGAGAGGGAGAGAGGGAGGTGCCATCTTCCCTCTATGGCCTCCTAGACTGATTTGGTGGCTAAAACTAGTGCTTCCCAAATCTAAGCTCAGAGAACGTAGAGTTGGGTGTCTGTGAAGCATCTGTGGCTGGTACATGGGCAGGGGCACCACAAGCATCTTTAGATGACAGCGTCCCGCCTCCCGCACTGAACCTTTGCTGGATGATTAACATGTCCTTGGTCCACCCGCACCCCCACCCTCAACCAGGACTCTGGAAGACATTTTTCTATGGACCGACCACCCACCCACCCACCCATTCACTAAATCCTCAGTCTAAAAGGAAGGCTGTCTACCTAGGTAGGTAGGTAGGTAGGTAGGTAAGTAGGTAGGTAGGTAGGGCACTCTTGGGAGAACCAGCCTTGTCTATGTGAGCCTCCTGGTCCTTCACATGCTTCCTAAGAAGAGACTGCCAGTGGAGTGGCCCTCATCCTCCTGGTAGAGTTCAGTTGGTTGTCTGTGGATGGCTTTGCAAGGAAGAGTCTGGAATGTGGCTGACTTGGCAGTTCCCATCTCCACCCTCACAGCTGGTGGGGCTTGGACCCAGCTCTACACGGGGCTCAGTCGGTCTGCTTGGATTGGCTCAGGCCTCCTGGCCAGCCCTCCTTACCTTCTCTAAAACTGCTTAGGACAGCAGAACTGGGCCCCAGATCTTGGCCAAAGCAGGTTGTGGTAAATGGGCTTGGCTCTCCAGTGATGTGTTACAGCCAAAACCTGCCAGGGCCAAGGCCACAGAATCAAAACTGAGAGTGCCGCAGGAGGATGGCCTTCACCACCCCTAAAATTGGGAGAAGGCTGAGTGTGTCTGTTCAGGGAGGGACCTGGTTCTAGTGGGTTTCCCTATCCCTGAAGGCAGAAGCTACTAAAAGAGCCTAAAGTCATTGAATATATCATTGAATATATCGAATATCCTGAATATAGAATGAAGCATCTTTGGGAAGGTAGCTTTCCACACTACATCTGAGAAAACTTGGGCATTTGGCCTACCCAGGTAGCCCTTTTGGAAGAACTTTACCCATGAAAGGGTCCTTATAGGCACTGCGGAGATGCAGAGATCGCTTTTGGAGTGAAGGTGCTTGCCGTCAAGACTGAGCACCTGAGCTAGATCCCGAGAATCTATACGGTGGAAGGAGAGAACTGACTCCCATCAGTTGTCGCCAGGCTTCCTTCCACATGTGTACTGTGGCATGTGCACCCACACACAAAGATTCATACACACACCAATAAGTGAATGAATGTAAAGAGGAAAACTGTAAAAGAATACTTAGGGAAGCTTGTGTGACCTGGGCGGGCAGTGGGATGTGATTTTGAGGTAAGGGTATAAGTGCCAAGAGCCTGTGATGGCAGGGATGGCTCCTGGGAAATCTGTCTCACCCATATCTAGCACTCCCCTGCAGGGGGGAATCTCAGAATTGCTCAGTTCGCAGAGGTCTCTGGTGCTTTCTCCTGCACATGCTCAGTGTTGCTCTGGCTATCCCAGGTCATGTGATAGATCAGATGCGAAAGGTTCTTGGTGTTTGTTCTAGTAAGGTATTGGTTCCCAAGTATGGCCCTGCCATCACCCAGTTTTGAGGTAGAGCTGAAGCTTTGTGACATAAGAGGACTTCTGGAGATCAAAGGGATTCAAAAGCAGAGGATTGTGATATCTGGTATGGAGGGGAGGGCGTGGAGCAGAGGCAGAACCCTTAGTCCCCACAGGGTAACCAGTGGGTTGGTGGCCTTGGAAGGGTCTCAGAAGGCCTCTCCTGAGATATGGTGTCCTGTGCTTAACCCAGAATTCTGCCACGGGCTGGCAGCAGGCAGGGTGTGCAGGCTGGCTGTGGGAAGTCAGGGCTGCTCCACACTGAAAGACCTTGATGGGGGAGCAGGGAGGGTACAGAGGAGAGCCACGAAGGCAAAGGAGCAGAGCCCAGATGAAGGTCACCCCCTGGCCAACTCAGAGCTGGCAAGGTAGGAAGAACTGCTTCTTGATGCGAAATTGCCTGAAGGCAGGTAGAGAGAGCTCTGACCACAGACGTTCAGAGAACAGACAGGCGGATAGGAGGGCGCTCCAGGAACACGTGTTGGAGGGAGAAAACCTTCTCTGGCAGGGCCTCTGGGTGGGATGACCTCATCCCTTCCCGTCTCAGCAACTGAGACTTTATTATTCCAGCCTCCAGGTAGACATTACGCTATGCAGAGCCTAAAGGTTAAAGGAAGAGCTGCCTTCTTCTTGGCGCTGTCTTGGCTCCCTGGCTGCCTCCCTGAGAGAGAACCTTTCTTGGGTGCTCTTGTCTCCTCCAGAGCTTAGGTCCTCTCTGATGTTTCCCTTCATGTGCCCTGAGCATTCCCTACAGAGTTTCTGCCTGCCCACCCTGTGTATTGCAAGGGCAGCCATGAGAGCGGATGCTGTCACTAATAACGGAATAGTAACATTTAAACACGGGCTGCACAGCACCGTAGAGAATGTCACCTGCTCCAGACTCCCTGCACCTGGTTTCCATGGCAGATTAAGCACATTCCCCAGGAGTCAAAGGCCAGTGACAGCTCGGTGTGCCTTGCACCTTCCCTAAGGGTCTCTCTGGGTGGAAGCTGTCAGGATGAGGTCCTACTGACATCCTTCTTAGAATCCAGGATGTCTGGAGGATTTACCCAAGACTGTAGTCTGTCTCGTTAATAAAGGACTAGGCAGCTACCAGGGGTGATGAGCTCTTCTCTGCAGGGGTGAGGGGAAATGCAGCTTCTTTTTGCTTGAACTTAATGTTACATGGGAGTCACTTTAAAGTAAGACAGAATTTTCTAGCTTCTTCTCAGGGAGGGATGAGAGGTGGTCCACTCCTTTTAGAATATACAGCAAATCTGAGAGGGGCATCATATCACCAAGTGCCTTGGACATTTTTCAAGAACCATGTATACCTTCAGAGTATGCTAGCAGGTCCTGATCCCTGGTCTAGGGTCCTTACTTGCTAGTGAACTTCCCTATCAATGTTCTATGGCAGACTCTGCACACCAGTCACTTGAAATGCACAGGGCCTAAACCCCGGCTTCATTCCTCTCCCCAAGGGCAAGTGACCCAGGCATTTAAATATGGACTCCAGCTCACAGACAGTGACAAGCCCCTAGGACAGAACCAGGACACGTGTGTGTGTGTGTGTGTGTGTGTGTTCTGTTCAGAAACTCCAACTCATCATGAACAGACTTATCATTAGCTTTAAAAAACTCTAATTAGTATCACCCTGACTTCTTTCAGTAAAGATGATGCATAAATAATTGAGTAATAAATAAAATGATAGCTAGGCCATTGAATATATACGTACACACAGACATTGGCCTTGTAACTTTGTGGTCCAGAGATATGGGCTGTGCCAGATGTGGTCATCACTATGTGTTTGGGCACAAAGATGTATTTCCCNAAAAAACTCTAATTAGTATCACCCTGACTTCTTTCAGTAAAGATGATGCATAAATAATTGAGTAATAAATAAAATGATAGCTAGGCCATTGAATATATACGTACACACAGACATTGGCCTTGTAACTTTGTGGTCCAGAGATATGGGCTGTGCCAGATGTGGTCATCACTATGTGTTTGGGCACAAAGATGTATTTCCCGTCACTAGTTTCTCTAAGCATTAGCTGGGGTTCTGGTTAATATGTGATCTTCTAGACCTACCCCAGACCTCCTGACTGGAAACCTTAAACTTGAAAGACTCACCCCAGCAGGTTTAGAATGTGCTTGCTTTACAATCTCTGTTTGGGTCTGGGGAGATGGCTTGGTGGTCAAAGAACAAGCAACAAACACAAGAACAGAGCTTAGGTCTCATCTGTGAATGTAAATTCTGGGAACACATCTGTAACTCCACACTCAGCAGGTGGACATACAGTATTCCAAGTAAGCTGGCTAGCTAGATCAACTGTGTCAGGGAGCTGTGACTTCAACTGAGAGACTCTGTCTCAATGAATAAAGTGAGCGTGACCAAGGACCACTCTTCTATGCACAAGCACAAAGCCACAGGTCGGGGACATCACACATCTCATCTACCAGCCTTTATATTTTGGCCTCTGCTTCTCCTAGACTGTGAGCAGCCTGAGGCTAAGCTGACATCCCCAGTTCTGGCACTGGGTGTGGTGACCGCTCAGTGCTGGGTCCCATACAGGAGTTCAGTAAGCATCCTATCTGACAGTGATCTATGGGTCATGAGGACAGTTTAGATACTAGACATGGCTTACTCAGGTGGACTAAATCTACATAATTTCTTTCCAGTGCCTATACATACTAGAAATGTCCTGGCTATTTCAGAGGGCCAGGCAGGTCAGTGAAATAACATCACTTGGAGGCCCCTAAGGAAAGAGCTATTGCTACCTGATGGCTGGTAGCCCAGCATGAAGACTGTCTTTGGTTAGTCTCTGTTGCTGTAACAAAATACCCTGGGCTGAGTAATTTATAGAGAAGAGTTTTATTTTGGCTCACATTTCTGGAAGTCCAAAAGCATGCCAGCATCCATTCGACTTCTGGCGAGGGCCTCTTACAGCTTCAGCTAACTCATGCTAGAAAGTACATGTATGCAGGAAGTACACACAGAGATGAAGGGAAATGAATGTGTGTGGATATAGCTCCACAGCAGCCTCCTCTTGTAAGAGCTAATCCATTTCCTTAAGAACTGACTCAGGATCTATAAAAGGTAATTAATCTCTCTTCAAGGGTCTACCTTCATTTTCCAACACGGATACATTATTAACCAACTTTAATACAGGTTGGTGGGAGCAAATGCTTCTGGTGTTTGACCATTTGGGAGAGAATCACAGCAAAGCAGGTGACTCCTGCAAGATTCTGAGTGGTGTTTTCTGGGGTTGGGGTTTCTGTCCATGGCCAGGTTCTCAGAGCCAGACCCCAGCCACACCCTGGAGGAGCGAGTGGCACACTGGTACTTCAGCCAGCTGGATAGCAACAGCAGCGATGACATTAACAAGCGGGAGATGAAGCCATTCAAGCGCTATGTAAAGAAGAAAGCCAAGCCCAAGAAATGTGCCCGGCGCTTCACCGACTACTGCGACCTGAACAAGGATAAGGTCATCTCACTGCCTGAGCTGAAGGGCTGCCTGGGAGTTAGCAAAGAAGGTGAGTTCTATCTTCTGTATGCCTGTCAGACCCAGGGACAGGGACCAAGGGCTGTCCTGAGCAGTGAGATCCTAGACCCCCATGTATTCACCAGCCATTTATTAGGAGTGGGCTATGATTCAGAGTCTAGCTGCCTGCTGCAGCCATGGAATTGACTGGTGAGGTTCCTATTCTTACACAGTCTACTGAAAAGACCTAATAGTTATTCGTGTACTCTGTGATTAGTACTATCAGAGTGTTAGTTAGGGTAGGATAGTGAATAGACTCGTGCACACTATAGCTCAACTTAGCGGAAATTGTTTATCTTTTATCTTGTCCATGGAGTAGAGCAGTGTAGTTCCAGATTGTGATCCAGATTGTGTGCCTATGCATGTGTGTTGTGTGTGGTATGCATATGCAAGGGATAGCACAAGGATTGGGACTTCTCAACATAATACCTCAAGGAAGCAGGTAGTGAGAATGACCCTGATGGTTTCGTCAACAGGCTTTTAGGGGCACTGTGCAGGTCTGATTAATTGCCCATCTTCCATATAGAGTAAGCTTGGGTGTGTGAGGAAATTCTCTGGAACTGTCTTAGAGGTGTCCTGCATGTAATTTCTCATGGTTCACAAACTGGAACCCTTGAGGGCTGTAGCAACAATAGGTGAGAGGAGGCAAGGTGAGGCTAGCGAGCCCTTTACTCAGGTAGGAGCCTTTATAAAGGCAGTGAGCAACCACTGGATTGGGACAGTCATATTTAACAGAGACTGTAGTGTTCATCCCAGACCTACCCAGGGACACATGCAACTTCATGAGGAGATGCTGAGGCCTGACCCTGGCCCATTCCATACCCCTTTTGTGTTGTGAGTACCTGTCCATAAAGCATCGAAAGCCAAGGGAAGGTACAATGTGGTGACTTGGTCCACAGAACTCAGGGAGCCTCCCCCTGGAACTCTGCCAGGGACCAGGTGTCTGCCACTTCCAGCCAACACACAGGACCCAGAAGAAGCATCTAGAGGAAGCTGTGATCTGGGATGCAGGATTTAAGGATCAGTGCTCATCCGGATGCCGCTCCAACCCAAATTCAGCGAGGAGCAGGCTGTAGATTCAAGTGCTCTGAATATTTTTTTCCCAGAGACTCCTGGGGTACTTTCTGTTTCTCACCCAACCCACCTTCTTGACCCTCTCACTTACAAAGTGGCATTGAGGGTCTGGCTGCAGCACCTGTGTCTGCGCATGTGATTGTGACATGTCTGCATGCATCTGTGCATGCATCTCTTCATCGTGTCTCTGTGAGCATGCCTGCATGGGTCCCTGTCTGACAGCATCTCTATCTCTGTGTGTACACACATGTGTTTATCTATGCCTGTCTTTAAAAATTATTTTTCGTGTGTGTATGAGTGCTTCTCTCCATTTACATATGTGCCTGGTGCCTGCAGAGGCCAGAAGAGGACCCATTGGAACTGGAATTACAGATAGTTGTGAGCCACCATGTGGATGCTGGGAACTGAACCTGGTTTCTCTGCAACAGCAGCAAGTGATTTTAAGTGCTGGGCCGTCTCCTCAGCCCTTTATGCCTGACTTAAAATGTATCTATGTATGCATGACTATACATGTATGCACATGGCTGTGTGTGTGTGTGTGTGTGTGTGTGTGTGTGTGTGTGTGTGTGTGTGTGTGTGTTGGAATGAGGTGAAGTAAAACATAGAGGGAAGAGGTGGTTACGATTAGAGTTGAGGTTGCCTGTGTAGATGGCAAGTCCATAGAGTACGATGGGACTCTTCTTTCCATCCCTCTGTCCAGACAACACACTAATCCTAGAGCCCAAACCCTTCTATTGACCTACGTTTAAGGGTCTGGTTTAAGCAGAGGAGCAGTGCTTTGCACGCACGGGGCAGCAGTGCTGCGGGTGCTTGCATCATCAGTAGGACGTCATCCATGAGGATGACCCCAGAGTGAAGAACAATGTCTCTTGTGAGCAGGCCAGTCTTATTGCCTGGGGAAGCCAAGAGAGTGGCCAGAGAGGAATACTGGGCAATGGGGCACAGATGTAACCTTGGGACTCTGTGAGGAGAACTAGAACCTGCGGGAAGCTGCGTGGCCAGTGCCCTGACAAGGATGTCTGTTTTCAGGCATATGGTGCTAGCAGGAGAATGGAGGACTATGAAGAAACCTAGGGGAGGGGCGAGGACAACTGTCTAAACATAAATAGTGATGTACGTACGACCAGAGACCCTGAAGTCAGATAGACCTGACTATTAAGCTCTGTCAATTCTAACCCTGTAATTTGACAAGAGACCTCATCTCTCTGGATTTCAATGTCCTCCTCAGCCAAATGGAGGGAGTAGTATCTACCTTGGGGATTTGTCGTGAGAAGTTAACAGTCTAGAGCAGGTGATGGGCAGGATGGAGTCCATATGCACAGCGATCACACAAAAGCTATCAGTAGCAGAGGGATCTACCCATGGGATAGAGGTGCTACTTGCTGGCAGCCTCAAGGTCTCCTTTGCTCCAAGTGGCAGGAAGCAAGATGGTATATGAGAGACCAGGCACAGGTCATCTGGTATTATGTGGTGCCCTCTGGTGGCCTTAGAGGGACTTGCATGCCAAGCGGGGGCCCAATGTGAGTGGGAAGAAGATGTGGGACTTGGGTTGTGTAGTTTTGGGTTTGAGGAGCCCGACTTCTGGAGATGCCACAGGAGCACTCCTTCTTTCGCCTTCCAGAACTCTCACTGGAGAGCTGAGTCCTTTGCCCAGCACGGCAAGCCTGACATTTGGAGGCCTGGGCCTCGGTAACTGTTCTTTTCCAAGTCATAAAGCAAGTCTGTCAGGATTGCTGTCTCCACCCTGTATAGCAAGCAGCAGAGGCTCAGTGTCTCAGAAGTGCCAGCTTCTCCTTGGGCTCAGGCTTCTCTCCCTCTGAGGACCAGGAGCTCCCTCGGGGTCCAGCGGAGGACAGCAGCAATGAGTTTACTCCCTCCCACAAATGCTGCACGGTCCTGGGGTTTTAGCCATATTAAATGGGGGATAATATCACTCCTATTATGTAAGTCTGCTGAGGTACAGGGGTGTGCTCCTGGCTCTCTGTTTTGTTTTCTGGCTCTTAGCTGATGAAGCAGGGCCAGGAACACCATAGGCCTCCTCCCTCCTTCCATGTACGATCTCCATGCTTACTCCTGAGGGTAGCACCTGCGGAGCGGAGCAGAGTAAATGTAGACTCTGAGGTCGGGCAGCCTGGCTTTGCCCTTGCCCACCTGCCTGCCTTAGGTCTGCTTCTCTTATCTTCCTGGATTTGTGTGATCTCACCTGCAAAGTTAGATATACCAACATCTACCCTTAGTTTGTCTTTCTTGGTCTTAAGGAATTTTGGGAGAGGCTGAGCTGGGGCATCATAGGATCCATAGGTAATCTTGGGCTTAGCAGGAGAGAATCTCCAACCCTCCATGAATTCGGTTGATCATCTGGCAATCCTACCTGGGAGGCAGAGATGTAGCATAGGTGTTGTCTTAATGCCATCTTCTGGTTCTGTCTAAGGATGTTCAGAGACTCAGGGCACTGGCCCGGCTCCTTGTATGTTCTCCCTTCGGGAGATCAAGTCTTGAGGGAGTACCAGGACCCGTGCACAGGGGTGAGTGTTATCAAACCAGGTCTAGGACCTTGTGTAAGTCACTCTGAGCCTTTGCCTCCAGATTGGGTAAGCGAAGGAGCTAAGGTTCCTTCCACCTCTGACATTACAGGACTCGGAGACCCAGAACCAAGAAGGTTATAAATAGCCACTAAAACCCTTCTTAGCTAACAGCTGAGGGGATTCAAAAAGGTGTCCTGAGTGGGCTCCAATTCTACAGTGGGAAAGGAAAGTGAAGGAAACCTGTTTATTCTCTCTTCTATTGGTGCCTGCCAATTTGAGTTCAAGCTCAGCCTGGACTATAGAGAGAAATGCTATCTCAAAAAAAAAAAAAAGTGCCAATGACACCAGGAGCGGCGGCGGCAGCAGCAGCAATAAGCCAGTGAGACACTCCAGCTTGACTATAGAGAAAAAAAAAAAAGGCTGTTTAAAGGTGCTGGTGGACAGTCGGTTTATTAGGCAGAACATGGCAGTAGGCATCCCCAGAACAGGAAGCACAGCCATGCCACTTCCGGCTCCCTCCCACTCTTATCGATTCCGAGGGCAGAGCAAGCAGGGGCTCAGACACAGGAGCTCTGCCAGCTGTCTGGGTCATGATCTCTCCCATGTCATGTGTTCCTATTTGTTGCAGGTGGTAACCTTGGCAGCTTCCCTCAGGGAAAACGAGCAGGCACAAACCCGTTCAGTAAGTGACCTTCTTTCTGGACTACCCTCTTCTGTGGACCCCCTGCAGACACCGTGGTAGCATAGCAGTTAAGCCATAGACCAGACCATCACTTAAAGGCCTGCACTCCATGCCTGGTGGGGATATGAGGAAGATGCCATTAGTGCTGAAAGGATGTGTCACCTGCACCTGTCCCAGACACCTGCTGTTTCCTCCAGGCTAGGGTAGCACGACCTGGCCAGAACGCAGCACAGTTCCTCCTGTGCTTGTCTGGCAGACTCCGGGTTTGAACAGTTCCACCGGCATTTACAGTTCCTAACTGACTCTGGATGCTGGGGGCTGCCCCAGAGTAGCAAAGGATAAGAGGGTAAAGCACACACACACACACACACACACACACACACACACACACACACACGTCTGAGTATCTAGGCAACCTGCGCCTGACCTAGCCCATGTCTGTCGTGCAAAGGCTGTCCTCAGGCAGATAGCTTCGTAGCTGAACATTTCATATACCCTTAATGGCTCACACCATTTTTCTTTTTGCTCTCTCCTTCCCACCCCCAGTCGGACGCCTTGTCTAAAGAGTGGAAAAATCAAAAGGCCCATGGAGACTCCGAGGAGACAGGACTGACCATCAGACACCTAACCCTCAGCGCTGCCCGTGGCCCAGCCACAGCCTGTGTAACATAAGTGGTGCCCGCCATGTTTGCACTTTTAATAACTCTTACGTGTGTGTTTTGTTTCTGGTTCCATTTGTAAACACCAATTATCTAATCCCACAGCAGGAACAGGAAAGGGAAGAAAAGCTGTTTATTCTCTCTTTTATTGTTAAGGTTTTTTTTTTTTTTTGGATCTGCTACTGACAACTTTTAGGTTATGGGGTGGGGGAAGGGATAGGGTTGAAAAGAAAGAGATTTATATACTGTATATAAATATATATGTAAATTGTATAGATCTTTTGTACAGGCATCGACATCGCTGTTTGTCCCTCCCTCTACTTCCTCTGGACTCACAGTCCAGCTCTCATCCTTAGCTTCCCCGAGTTTCACCATAGATGGACTCTGAGAGAATAGATGGGAGCCCTGTGCTTGTGCTGTGGACAGCATGTTTTCTTCTGGTGGGAAGAGAGTACTGGTCCATGCCATTATCTGTCAAAGTCCAGTCATTTGGCCATTGGCTGGGTAGGAGGGGAGCCCAGTTCCTGTGATGGCCAGCATAGATTTCAGATCTCCGGTGGCCCACGTGTCTGTGCTATCCAGATCCCTTGGCAGTCTACAGTGAATAATGGAGCAGTCTCTACCTGAAGGGGCTGGATTTGGCTGCTTTAAACATCTCCACCCATGTTTAGCACATTCCCCCCCCCCCCCCGGTGTAGGACATGAGAGGTGAGACCCCAAGCATGTGAGGAAAAGGACATCCCGCAGGGTTCTCCTTCAGCAGGTGTTGGGCATCTGAGGAGATGGTGAAGAGTACAGAAGACCTGAACCAGCCCTTCTGCAAACCCACAAGAGAGTGTCCACAAGCTTGTAGCTCCCAACCCTAGAGTCCGACTAGCTTTTACTTCCGTGCTCTCCCTCCATCTCTCGGATCCTCACCGACTGGGTCAGCCACCTTGTTGGCCAATCCCGGAGCTGCTCTTATTCCTCTGGCTTTTCTCATGGACTTTCAGAATTCTGGAATTGAAGTGGCGTCCTTTATTTCCGTTTCCACAGGAAGAATAGGAGTGATGATCCAGCTGTAGGGAAAGCTAGGCTTTTGCACAGCGTGGCACCTGGATTCCACCAGGGCAGATAAGCAGTTTTTTCTGTCTAGGTGACATGCTGATTCAGAGGTCCTTCAGTCAGAGCAGCAAGTGAGACTCAGCAGCTCTTCCACAGTCAGCCATGACGGCGGCGGTGAGGGAAGCCAGGACTGGTGCTTTTGCTGGCTTGCTCTCCTCAACCTGCCTTCCCTGGGATTGCATCTCAGTATCCTGTAAATGTATCCACCCTGGAAAACCCCGTTCTATCTTGGGTCTGGAAGGCATGGACCACATAATGCTGCCTGCATGTGGGGGACATAGCCATCTCGGGGCTTGATTCGATGACGCCTCGCCTCCAGTAGGTTCCCGCTGTCCTGATGGAAGTCACATATGCTGTCCCATGATGACCAGTAACCCTGTCCTGCATGGTAAGGTGGAAAGAACACATTCTCTTGGAGCCTTGAACAGAAACACCGCACGCAGCAGGCTGGAGCTGGATGGCATTCCCAGCAGACTCCAGTCCCATTTCCTCGCCAGAAGGAAATGTGCACAGAGAAGCTACCTTTGTGTAGGAGTGTAGAATCTGACCAGCCAACTTCTCTCTCACAGATGGCCGTGGGCTGTGCTGTTTGGTTTTCCCTTGGGGGAGGTGGGAGCAAGAAAAAGTATTTGTAGCTTGTTTTATAAAAAATAAAAATGGCTAAACTTAGGCAGCTGGTGCCTCTTTCTTTGGGTGGCCTCCTTTGAAGGAAGAGGCCCCATTTCCTAGAAGGTTTCACGGTTTTCCTGGTCTAAGTGCTTGAGCTCAGATCCTGGAAAGTCTAGGTTGCTTTTAGCTAGACACCAGCGGGGAACAGAGGTCCCCCGGGGTGTGTACTGCCTAGGAAGATGGCCCAGATCCTCTGGGCCCTTAACTGCTAGTGTGTATTTCCCTCTGACCTTCACCCACACAGAAACCCCAAAGTATACCCATTCTGGGGCCCTCCTCTCAAGATGCACCTGGAATGCAGCTGGCAGAACATTGGGAAGGAGCTCTGACAAGCTCAGCCTGGGGGGGGGGCATGGCTGTGTTAATCATGATCTGGACCCTGGGCTGGAATGCGGATGGGAAGCTGACCCTCTGGCCCTCAGTCAGGTGTGTCCAGTTCATGTTTCAGTTCTGCCTGGCACTGTGTGGCCCCACTTCTGAGCTGGCAAACTCTACAGAGCAGAGGACTTTGGGATGGGGGTTGACAACATGCCTAGGGACAGGATAGGGGCCAGGCACCTGAGTCTCCTGCGAGTAGGACCTCTCCTTTCATTCTCTCTCCCTGCAGGGCTTTCCTTGGAAATGACCTTTGTTAATTACCCACTTAGATAGCTTTTCCAGATTCTTCTGGTTGCAATTTGGGCCTTTGTCCTCTGAGGGTACACAGAAGATTTTTTTTTTTTTTGATTCTCCCTTTGCCCAAACTTTTCTCCTGAAAGACTTCCCTACAGAAGGATCTTAGCACTTGCCTGGTCACATAGCCCCTCATCCTCTCATACCCCATCAGATTCCTCCCAGTTTCAGAACTGAAGCTTCTGTTTCAAGGCAATGGGAATAGCTGGTTTGCTGTGCACTGATGGATACTGTCGTGGGTCAGTGACCGGACTGCATTGTTCCAGGTTCTAAGTGTAGATTCAGGCCTAGGAAGAGGGGCAAAGTGATTGCTAGGCCTGGAGTAAGTAGACTAAGGGGTTCTCTTGTCTTCAGATTTTCTGACCTCAAGCCCTGAGCACTGTTGACTCCCTGGCTACCTTGCTGGGGACATCAGAGCAGCAGCTTCTGTATCCTCTTCCTTAGGACTGAGTTGCATTGGTGGGAGTTCATTGTCATTCCCAGCACTTAAATCTTACTTAAAGCCACTATTTTGTAAAGGACTGCCAGCAAGGCAGCAGAGAAGTGAGGTTAGCACTTCCCATGCAGGAAGCCCAGGGTTCCTTAATAGGATAGATTCCAGGAAAACCCTTTGTCCAGATATCCTCTTAACAGGACTATTGATTCTAGTTAATGGTTGATGGTCCTGTATGTGGTAAGTGGGGCCTGTTACCAAACTCAAGGCTATCCTTTAGTAATCTACACACTTGATATAAGGGAATGCTGTGCACAGGGGGACTTCCTGTTTACAAGGTAGTAAACAGGTATCTGACTGCTGATATAACTCAATCAGGAGAGACCAGGATGAGCTGCAGTAAAGTACACCCCTCATGACTTCGGTGGCTAAAACACAAGGGGATAGCCTGGACTTAGTGTCACCTGGGGCACTTCTCTGAACTGTCCTTATCAGGGATCCAGGTCAAGGAAGACTCCTCCCCTCTTGATTATGAAAGCAAAGAAAGAAATGTGGTAAATTGCACTCTGATGCCTATCCAGAATGAAATATATTATCCTCTTAGTCTGCTTTCTATTGTTTTGATAGAGGCCACGCTCAAAACCAACGTGGGGAGGAAAGAATTTATCTGGATTACATGTTCCAAATCAAGTCTATCACAAAGGGACTTGGGGGCAAGAGCTGGAGCAGGAGAAGAGACAAAAATGGGGGAACACTGCTCACTGTCTCTCTCCCCTGGCTTGCTCAATTACTTTTCATATACAACCCAGGGCCATCTGCCAATGAAGGTGGCACTGCCTACAATGGCCTGGGTCCTCCTACATTGATCGTCAAACAAGACAATGCTCCCATGGGCTTGCCAATCTTATGGAGGGAGGCAATAACTCAGTTGACATTCCTTCTGCCTAGATGTGTCCTAGATTTGTGTCATGTTGACAAAAACTAACCCCCACAGACATATTGCTCATGTTCCAGTGATTAAAGGGATCACATGGCCCCACCCAACTATACAACAGTGAAGACATAGAATCAGGAGTGTTTCGTAAAAACTCTTGACTGTTACGATGTAGATTATCTTAGTGTGATTTTTTTTTTAGTAATGCACTTAAGAATATTTATTATGTAGTAAAGAGAGGCCATGAAAGCACAGGACAGAATGAGGGATTATTTGGAAGGGTTTTGAGGGAGATAAGGGAATGGATAGCTCTTATTATAGGCTTTAAAAAAAAATCAAGGAATTATTAAATGAAGCAATAAGGAAATATTAGAATTCATCAACCCTGGGTAAGAATTTATAATTTAGAGCTGATGTGGATAGTGGGTGAAAATATTTAATAATTTGGTTTTGTAAAATTAGTTGGGGAGAAAAATGGAAAGATATAGAGGGCAGAACAGATTCAAAATGCGCCTGGATCAGGAAATGTCCAGAAGAATCCTGAGCATTCCTTGATAGAGCAACTGTAAAGGCTTTACCATTCAGGAGAACGGAGAGGGCCCCCTGTTCTGCAGGAAGCCAGGAATCCGTGACTGTAGGCACTATGTCATCCTTGAATTTCACAAATCATGGACAGCCTGAGATCCATGGCATCATCAATAGGCCTCAAATGGATGACCAGAGTTCAGCACAACAATGACCTGACCTTTTTATCTCGGGGAAGGAGAGAGTGGAATGTAAGAGGGAAACCTCTTTGCAGTAGCCACTGCATGCTGGGTGCTTGTGGCCCTTTGGGTGTACTACATCCAATGACTAGAAAGGCACAGTGTCTGTGTAGTCGTCTGTAACATTGATACCGATACAACCTACCTGATCCCTGGTGCTGAGAGGCTGTGTTAAAAAGAGAAGCGTTTAAGTCAGGTCTAAGCAATACCTCTCTATCTTATGTTTACTAAGCTGTGTGTTTGTGTTTGTCATTGTCACACAGCTCACACTTAACCTGCTACCATCTTAGTGTGATTTTTAAATGGGCAGTGCGTGTACTGTCTAAGAATAAAGAAACTTGCTTATTCCATTTTGCGCAATGCATTTTGCACCATGACTTCTGACAAATGTGGCATGTTCACGACAACCACCGTTTCCCCTGCTCAGCAAAGTGGGGAGGTGAATGCCAGTTTCCCTTCTGTGAGAAGTCAGCACCCCACCAGAGACTGTATCTGATGCCCTGTAGGAATGCTGCCACCCTCACAGTGTGGGCAGGAGAAGAGAAGTTGGAAGGGAAAAGAGCAGGTTCAGGTAACGTTGGAGGAGAATAGCTGGCTGAGACATCCCAGTGCCCTGTGCTATGCATGTGAGAACCTTGTGTCTTTTGTAATCATTAGTTTGATCCATGCCCTATTGAATCATCTTCCATTAATGAGAGTCAGGGCTGTTTCACAAGCTCAGTTCCAATCAATCATACAACTCAATATGCAACTTGCTTTAGTCTCCCTCCCCTCTCTGCCCTAGCACAGTGTCCTGGTCCATGACTGCTACAAAACAGTGGAACAGTGGTCTGGCTCCAGGTCACTCCACTGGTTTATAACTTTTTTTTTTTTGTGATGGAGTCAGGAGGAGGAAAAAGGAGAGAAGCTATGAGGGTCTCTGAGCAGTATCCTGTGTTTATTGCAGCCACATCTTGGTTTAATGCTTACTCTATTTCCCATTGTATAGGGGCCCTCTGCTAGAGCTTATATGGGGCACGGAGTAGACTTCCCTATTGTGTAGGCCTGCCACATTGATTTGGTCACTTCAGTTTTGGTGTGACCTCTTCTATATCTTTCTATATGAATATACCATGTATTCATGGTATCCATGTCCACTTTGCCCTAGGGCTCCTGCTTCTGCTTTTTTTTTGTGACTGCAGCCTGACTCTCTGATAGGGTTTCCATTCATGAGACTTCACTCACTCATGCCCTGCCAAAAACTGGAAATGCAGGCTGATCTTCAGCTGTTTCTCAGTTAGCTCGTCATACTCCCCCCCACACACCCCTTCAGTGTGTAGATGAGGCTGGCCACCAAGTCTGCTGCATGTGGGTGGTGTTGGTAGTGGTGGTGGTAGCCGCAGCAGCATGGAGTCCAGCTGGAACACAAGGGGACAAACTTGCAGCTGTGACTTGTGAAGAGCTGGTGGTCCCGCTGCTTTTAGAGGATTTCTCCTGTAGCTCTGGAGAGGACAGGGACATAGATGGAAACCTAAAGGCAGCATGACGACAGCACTCAATATATAATACAATACTTTTGGGAGTTGTAAGGACATTGGTGGGGAAGGACTGAAATCAGGCTATTTAAATTACCCATGTGGAACTTTGTACCTTTCCCAACAAGCTATAAGGCTGAACTTGCACAATAGCATCCCATTATCAAGTCAAAGACACAGAGGGAAGAGCCTAGTCAGGTCAAGAATGCACCTGTAGATTACATAAACACTTGGCTAAGACGCTCATGGTAACTGATTATACCTGCAGCTGTATTCCCTCTGTCTTAGACACTCTTTGAGCTTAATTCAAAGTGCCTCTGTGCAGTGTGCCAACCAGCTCCATTTAGACCTGGACAGTGTCATACTCTAGCACTGCTCAGGAATGACCCTCTGTCCTGGCTAGTTTTATGTTAATTTGACACAAGCTAGAGTCATCTGAAAGGAGGGAATCCCAATTGAGAAAAAAAAGCCTCTTTAAGACCCAGCTATAGGGTATTGTCTTAATTAGTGATGCATGGAGGAGGGCCCAGCCCATTGTGGGAGGTGCCATCCCTGGGCTGGTGGTCCTGGGTTCTTTAAGAGAGCAGGCTGAGCAAGCCATGAGGAGCAAGCTAGTAAGCAGCCTCTCTCCATGGCCTCTGCATCAGCTCCTGCCTTTTCTGTCCTGTTTGAGTTTCTGGCCAATCATCCTTCATTGATGGATTACAACATAGAAGCATAAGCCAAATAAACTCTTTCCTTTGGAACTTGCTTTTGGTCATGATGTTTCAACCCAGCAATAATAACTCAAGGCACACTCTCAAAGAATGTGATGGATGGAAATTTTTTCAGTGGACAGACCTTTAGACAACTACATGTCTTCTGATACCTACATGACTTGAATTTTGGATCTAAATATGAACTAATATTAATGGCTTGGTAAGTGGTGAAGCTCTATGGTCTAGGTGTTTGTCTCTTCCAAAACACATGTTGAAGAATAATCCTCGGAGTTATGTTATCAATGCTATCTGGAGTGGAGCCTCTGGGAATTGTTTGGGATTACATGTTCGCAAGCCATAGAAGCATCTGTAAGAGTGTTAGCAGCCTCATCAGAAGAAGAAGAATAGGAGAGAATAGGTTTTTGCTGTTTCCTGTGTGATGCCTTGTGTCACCTTAGTACTCTGCAGATGTTCCCACCAGTAAGAAGGCTCCCATCAGTTAGGATCCTTTAACCTTGGACTTCCCAGTCTCATTAATGTGAGACATTCTTTTTTATTTGTAAAATATCCGGCCAATGGCATTTAGTAACAGAAATAGAAAACAGACTAAATTTTGAGGAAATTTGGGGAACGGGAGAAATGAGGCACATAGTATGAATATTAGCACCCCACATAAATGCATGCCAGACAGCATCCATAATGCTGTCTGTGTTCTCAGTAATTGGATGGACCACATGGGCCATGAACAGTAGTTGGCCTCTTTCTTTAGCTACTGTGATGCTTGTCCATATATCAAAGCATGAAATGGCAGGAGAATTGGAGGTTGTACTTTTTGTCATAGTACTTAATGAAAGAATAAATAGCTACCATGCAGTATAAAAGCAAGTCTACTGTCAAGCAGCTGTAGAAAAGATGGCAGAGAGACATACAGCTACCAGTGAGATAGAAGTTAGGAAGAACTCATGACACAGCAGAAAGAAATAAGATCAAAAGCCAGAATCTAAACATTCTGAGGTACCAAACTAGTTGACATTGGATCAAGCCCTTACCAAAAAGTTTTAGGAAGAATGGGCATCATTTTTCTGAGCACATAGCAAATGAAAAGGTATCTGAATCCAAAGAGACACCTTGCACCTATATCCATTGTAAGATAAATCACAATATCCAAAATATAGAAACAGCCTAAGTGCATGTTTGTAAGGGGTGGTGCTGATGCTAGGGTCCTGTTCTCCGATTGGTTCTTGATCTATCTGTAAAGATGCCAGGTGCCAATTGTTGGGAGGAAGGAAAGAGGCAGGATTTCCAGGCCTGCAGGAAGAGACTGAGAGATGCAGTAGTTGAAGCAAGATTTCACCATGCATTGGAGAGGAAAAAAGGACCAGCCATATGAGATCTTGGGCAGATCGACCATAGGCAGCTTCTCCAGGTGGGAGGTTAGAGTGTTGAGCTGGGACTAAATGTTGAACAACTAAAGTTGAGGGAAGATTTAGGGTGTTGAGCTAAGAGTATTAGGAAGAGCACACTCTCGGTGGTAGATTAGAAGCACCCAGCAACTGAGCCAAGAAGGCAGGTTGAAATTCAACAACTGTGGATCCAATATTCTCTGGGCCAGGGCTGATAGCACAGTCCACTCAGGCTTAAAGCGGGGTAGCAAAAATACAAGCTACACATGTTGTTGAATTAAAAAACAAAACAAAACAAATGAATTAGTGGACTATTACTGTGGTGGTTAGCTTTAATTGTCAACTTGACACAACCTAGAATTCCCTGGGAAAAGAGTATCCAAATTTTCCTAGTTATATTAGTTGCTGTGAGAAGACCCAGCCCACTGTAGGCAGCACCATTCCTTAGGCAGGGCTTCTAAACTGTACAAAATGGGGAAATCAGGCTGAGCACAAGCAAGCAAGCAAGCAAGCGAGCAATATGAGTTTTCTCTTCTCTGTTCTTGACTTTGGATGTGATAAGAACTAGATATTTGCAGTTCCTGCCCTGACTTCTCCACAACTATGGGTTGTAATCTGAAGTTATAAACTGAATTAAACCCCTTGCTATCCTAAATTCATTTTTTGTAAGACTATTTTATCATAGACAGAATCAAAGCTGGAACAATTACTCAGCCTTAAAAAGTAGGAAACCTTGTTGTGTACAATGTGGAGGAACCTAAAAGAAATTAGGCTAAGTGAAATAAGCCAGGCACAGAAAGACAAGTGGTGCATGATCTCATCTATATATGGAATGTCCCAAAAAAGTCAGATTCATGGAACAGAAAATTATAAGAGTTCTATCAATGGTGGGGTTCAGGATGGGGAGATGCTGGTTAAAGGGTGCAAATAGACAGTTATGAGATGCATAGGTTCTACATTTCTAATACACAGCATGGGGACCACCATTAATAGTGTATGGAACATAAACTTCAAATTCCCTGCGAGCAGACATGAAACATTTTTACTCTACCAAAGGGTGATTATATAAAGTGATACACCTATACATATAGATGTGGCATATACATACACATATACATATATATCATGTGTGTATATATGAGTTAGCTTGATTGAAATAATTTCAGTATATTCACACATCAATATATATGACACATTATATGCTACATAATAATATATTTATTGAGCTTCAATAAATGCATAATAATAAAAGAAGGAAGCTCTATATTTATTAGAAAAGGCTAAATCCACCTTTTATAAGGTCAGTCTGAGTCTCTCTTTAGTGGTTTGGATTTTGTATATGATCTGTCTTCCAAAATGCTTTTTTTTTCTTGTGAGGATTGAACCCAGGCAGTCACACAAGTTAGACAAGTGCTCTATCACTGAGCTACACTGCAGCCCATAAATGAGGCTTAATTCTTAACATAACAGTGTTGAGTGAGTGTTGATAGGCCCTTCAAGAAGTAATTGAACTGTGGGTGCTCTATCATGAATGTATCAGTGTGGTCCCTGTGGTAGTTTTGGGGGGAGGGGGAATGGGTTGTTACAATGTGAGTCAGTTCTTTTGTTTCTGCTGTTGCTTCTTTCTTATACATGGCACTTGTCCATCTGTTTCTCAGCCATGTTGTGTTGTGACACATGATAAATCCCTCAGTAGAAGCTAAAAGCAGGTACCAGCACCACCGTCTTCAACCAATAGAAACATGAGCTAAATACTTCCATATAAAATATTCAGACCCACAAATTTTATTATAGCAGCACAGAACAGACTAAGACACACCCCTCTGACTGACATGTGCCATACTTGCCAGGGTAGTTTTCCAGGAATCCTTTTGAAGACCATTGTTCCAACAGACATCTTGGGAATCCTTTCTCCATCTTTAATTATCAATATAAATCATTTCATCAAAGTGAAAATTTCCAGGTCTGCCCCAGAGCCTTGCAGGCACACCACCCCATCCAGCTCTTCATTCAGGAAGGATGAGGATGAGGTAGGTGAGAAGACATTGTGGACAGATGCGAGAACTAACTGCTGGCTGGTTTCTCTTGTGCTCCCAATTGGTAACTGGGTGCCTCTCTGTGGGCTTCTTTCACTGGCTACATTCAGCCTCCTAAGATTCTAGTATCCTCCAATCCTTTGTTCTGGTGTTTTTTTAGAAGAGGTCATGATATTCTGGAACAGGTATGCTGAGCAAAGTTTGGAATCAGACCCACATTTCTGCCTGAGCCGTACTGTCTGTGAGCTCCAGGGTAATCATATAACCACTTGTAACACCCTTGACAGAAAAGAATGGTATCTACCTCTTCTAGCTCTTATCACAAATGATGTATATTAAAGGCTCTGAAAACTGTACAGACATAGGTCAGATTGTCCTTGGGTATTAATATTAAAATATCTCTCCTTAATCGCGAAGGCATTGTGGCAAGGCAGTCATTTACAACCAAAGATCCTTTTGCAGTTTAGAGAGGTTACAAGAGAGTGACTGCCCAACTAAGGACTATATGTCACAGTGTCTTTGCATTTGCATGAGTAAAAGTGACTAGCTTTTACTAATTGGATGTGGGCAAATGTGATATGACTTGGAAGCTAAGGCAGTTAGGGGTGTGTGTGTGTGTGTGTGTGTGTGTGTGTGTGTGTATCACCTCCAATTTACTTTTTACCTGAGATGAATGGAGAAGACATGCAGAAAGTGGCAGTTTAATGAAAGACACCAAGTCCCTGAATCATCATGTGGAAGGAAGCCACTTGCTGACCAAGAATCCTTAGATCATTACATAAATGAGGAGTGCACTTCATGTTCTCTTAAACTATTCAAGTCTTGGGGTTGATTTATTATGGTAGCTATTATGTCCTGAAAATAAATGAGATAAAGAGATGGGGAAGGTTGTGGCTCAGTTTGTGCACTCTGGCTGGCAATGTCACCTTCATACCGATTCATGCGGGAGGGACTGAAGCATCCTGAAGGGACGCCTGTAGCATTGTCGGTTATGGCTGTCAGCTGGTTTGCATATATCACCTTGTGCATCCCCTCCCCTCGTGCACATGCTCTGGAATCTCAACATTAATGCTGGAAGTAATTGGCTTTAGAAGATTTCAGAGGCTGTGAGCCCAGAGGCATGCCACTCAATCCGAAGACCTAGTTGTTGGTGTGGAGACACAGGCTAAGGTCCTTCCTCTCTCTGGACACCATCCTCACCCCTCCTTCACACTGATTAGGGTTCATCTACTTCATTCTCAATAAAGTACCAAGTCTGGTTGATCTAGAAATGACTCGAAGCAAAGGAGAGATGCGCACAGATGGAGCTCATGTTTCTGTCTCTCCCGTGGAATCAGCTTAAAAACACTTTTATCTTCATTCTCAATTAGCAATAACATGGAACAATGGAATAGGTCTTTTAGCTCAGATCTTCCTCTCTCCCTCCCTGTCCCTCCCCTGCTATCTTTCTCCTACCTACCTACCTACCTACCTACCTACCTACCTACCTACCTACCTATCTACCTATTGTTGCCTAGTTATCACCTCCATGTAGGACTTACGTTCTCAAATCTTCTTTTCTTAGCCCCAGTTTGGCCAGAAATTTAAACCTAGGCAAGGACAGAGCTCCGCAATGCAGAAAGGTAAGTGGTATTTATTTATTCACTTTTGTGGTAGTGGAACTTTCTTTCCATTCCTTTTCTTTTAGACCTCCCTGGCCTAAACCTTTCTCAGATACACAGGCAGGTCACATCTAGCATCCGCCTGCCCTTCCCCTTCTTGAGCTCTACTCGTGGTGCCATCTGGTCCTCTGCCTTTGAGCATCCTGTTTCTTTTTGTCTGTCTTCTACATGCTGAGTCCTCCCACCAAAATAAATTACCATTTATTTTTGTTTCAAAATCCCATTCTCTGTGAGGTCCTTCTCCATTCTTCTAGGCCAAGTCAGTGATTTTTTACGGCTGTGTTCTGTGGTCCTCTGTTCATGCCATGCCTCTGAGCACCTATGGTACAGGGTCTTTTTTATTTGTACCTGATCACAAGCTCCAGAAGCTTCTCCTACTGCTCAGCTTTAGAAGGGGCACTAACACGCAATGTAATTTCTACATCCCTATGTTCTCTGTCTTATGTTCTCTGTCTTGTTTGGGCTTGGAATGGGTTCAGTCCATAGCTACCCAGCCACATGTGCTTCCCCCACCACTTTACATGTGCGCCTGTGTGTGCATGGACACATACACATACAGACATACACACACACACACACACACACACACACACACACACACGCACTCACTCACTAACACACGCACACATGCATGTATGCATGCATGCACACACCCGCCAACACCACCTTCTACAAAGGTCTCTCTGCCTTCTAGAAATACTGCTCTGGGTACTAGCAATTAATTGCATTCTCTCCGTTGTAAATTTGCTCCCAGATCCCCAATAGAAAGCTCCAGTTAGTTCTGTGGAGTGGGGTTGTGAGGCCATGAAATCATATTAAGACTGTCAACTGAGCTGGACTATGAGACGAGCAGACCAGAGGAGGGGAAGGGCTACACACACTCAGAGGCAAGGACTGGAGAGAACACATGAATGGCAGGCAGGGAAGGTAGTCTTGGTTCTTCAGGTGCCCCTGATCTGAGTTCCACAAGCCCCTCCCCCACCAGGCATCCCAGTATGTGCCCCCCTCTGTTTCGAGAACCATTTTCATTGGTTCCTATTTCTTAGAACCCAAAACACTGTGTTAAAAGAAATTTTATGTCATCTTCTCTAATGTGACCTTCTTATGGTCAAGGACTAAATCCCACTGTGTCACCAGAATGTCACTGAACACATGGGAGGTGCACACAGTAGGAGTTTTGAGTGAGTACTGAGCAAACGGACATGACTCTGAGTCTATGTGTGGGGAGCCCTGGCTAAGTATGTCTGTCTAGTCAGAGTCTTTCCCTGCTCTGCCCTTCTTGTACTAAATGCTCCTTTGCTGCTATCTACACAATCCGCATTACCTATGTCCTCCTGCTTCCTGAAGTCTGGGTTGTGACAGGTATCATTTCCATGAACATTTTTTGTTTTTTTTTAAAAAAAACCTATGTCTAGCATATTAGCACCTGCATGTGAGGGGAGACAATACCTTCAACTCAATTGCATCTGCCTCAGCAGATACCCAAGGTGGCCCCTGGACCATCCATTGAAGAAACACATGGGGAAAGCAAGCTGTGTGTAGAGACATATGAGTAGACCTTTTATTTTTATTTTTTTGAACCAACCCAACATTTCCACCAGCAACTGTCAACACAGCTTAGGACACGAGTACTGTTTTATTTTTTATTTTCTTTAAAAAAATCTGTTTAAAATTAAACAGGTGTCGTTTTAATTTTGTTTTTCTCTCTTAGAAAATGTATTTATGTCAATGCAGAAAGCCTCAAGACCCGTGGGCAGTTTTGTAGTGTGTGTGTGTGTGTGTGTGTGTGTGTGTGTGTGTTTTAAAGCCAGGTCTTTTCAAAACACATAGGGAGAAGGTCTGGGAGGTGGGTGTCAGCGTGTCAGTTCCTATTTTCTAGAAGCCTGGATTCTTTGGCAATGTGGTGACTTGGATTCCTTGGGGGCAGGGTATAAGAAATACCCCACAGTCTGGGAAGAGAAAGCTTTATGAGGTCTAAAAACAAGCAGGAACATGGGGGAAATGAAGGATTCCAGTTCCTATCCAATGAACATGCTTTCAAAAGTGGCTTGAAGGCCAGGAGAAGGGGAAGGTAGCCCCCATTCTCTTACAAGCTTCCAAATTCATTTCAAGCCACCTCCTCAGCCCTCCGAGTATGGCACATCAGCCAGGGAGGGGTGGTGACGCTGCCATGCCCCCAATCACTGACACTTTAAGAGACCCTTAGAGACCCACTCCCTTAGAGACCTCCTTAGTTGAAGACCCTCTTCTCGCCCACCTCAGACGCAAACTCAGAAACATTGGAGAGGTGTTCTCCATGTGTCCCCTGGTGCCCTTGGTCAGCCTGGAACACTCTTATCTCTGTTCTGAAGTTTCTCTGTGGGAGGGCACACACAGGTGCAACACAGAGATGTAGAATGGCTTCCACCAAGAAGAGGGTGGTTCCTCTGTGGTTTGGGTTTGATGTCAATGCACGCAGAATGAAGCTCCTCCTGTGCCCTGAGTTGGAGTCGGGGGATGGCAGCGGCCTGATGAGAGCAGGAGGGTGTCTGTCACTCAGACTTGGAATTCCTTCAGGGTCCTTTGTCACTAACTTCAGGAAGAGAAGACAAGACAATAAGTGGAACCTGGTAGGAGAATGAAAATGACCACAACGACGACCAGGTGAAGAGAGCATCCCAAGGTAGCCATTGCCGAGACAGCTCCTTCTCACACCCTGACAGCTGAGTGAGGAAGTCTTGATGTATCTTGCTGGAGACAGGGCAGATCCTGCCCCTTGGGGGGGAACTAGAGTCAACGGAATAGTCGGGTGGTGGGATAGAAGGGGAGGCTCAGGGCTGTGAGTGACAGGAATAGTCGGGTGGTGGGGTAGAAGGGGAGGCTCAGGGCTGTGAGTGACAGGATGGGAGAGGTGGATTTGTTGCTGTTGTTGGTTTGTTTTTAATTAGATACTTTGGACACTGGGTGCCTTCTCCAGTTCATTGGATTGGTTAAGTTTTGCCCTTTCTCTGCAGTGCCAGGGCCTAGGTCAGGTGAAGTTCCTGGGGTTCGGGTCCCGATACTCCTTCTCCGGGGATGCTCAACCTGAGAAGGTTGGCGAGGAAGCGCCCTTCTCTCAGGAGAAGTCCTAGGCCTGCCTTGTGGAGGTCTTGTTCCGGTGGTTCAGAACCCCTTGATGTAGCAGTAGGCCTCCAGCGTAGCAAATAGTATGTAGAGGAGCCACAGGCTCACAAAGAGCCACGTCGTGGCAAGCTTGCAGCCACGAGGACCTCCGAGCTCCCCGCCCAGGTGGGGCCGCCGACGATACAAGAGCACACTGAGGCAGACAAATGCAAAGATGGTGAAAAGGGTGACCGAGAAGGCCAGAGTGCCAGCGGACACATGGAACTCCTGTCCCTGCATGGCCCAGTAGATGGCGGCCACGGACCAGGCCAAACCAATACCCAGGAAGACATTGACAGCATTACTGCCTGTGACGTTGCCAATGGAAGCATCTGCATACACGTCCTGCAGGGCAGCGGCTTTGCTGGCAAATGTATCTGGAAAAGGACAGAGATAAATGGGAGGAGCTGTGGGAGGATGGGCTGGGCGGGGCCTTCTGAGCATCCTTTATAGGCAGCTTGGCAGCATCGGCAAAGGGACCACTTCCGGCTCTGCCGCTCCTGAGCTGTGTAGCCTTGACTGCATCCAATTATGGGTCAGGGTTTCCTACTCCTCATCTGTAGGTATCTGAAACTTCCCACTAGCTATTCCCATCCAAATATTTACCTAGCAGGCATATCATTTCCCATTGACTCTGTTTTTAGCAAAGAAACAATTCATAACATCTACCCAAGGAACTTTCACATCCCCGGAAGCAGGTTGCCACTGTCATGCGGGCCATGGACTCACGTCATGTAACCCCGACAGTGACTGAGCGATGCCCATGTGCTCAGGAAAATAAGGGCTAAGGCATCTACAGAAGGTCACTTAAGTTAGCTAAAGAATTGACTCTAGAATTCCCGTGGAAGAGCTCTTCTCATAATATCCTCCCACAGCCAAAGAGTTTCATCAAGAGCCATGCAATCAGAGACATGAACCATAGCATATTCTTCTGAAAGCCCCAGTGATGTCAGATGCTTTCTGGACCAATTTTTGGGCCTTGGAAATACCTTAAACTATCTCCCTATGCAGTGTATCCTGACATCTCACTGTTGCCAAATTTCCTGGATCTCCCAGAGAAAGTATCTTGCTCTATCTTAACTATAAGTTTTCAGGTTGGCTCTTATCTATCCCCGGTTATTTCCCCCATATGTCTTTCTCCCTCACATCTGCCCATTTCCCTCTGATGGCTGAGGCATGTCAAGGCCTGGAGAAGAGTGAGCACAGTGCATCTCACCTGCAAGGCTCCTGGCACCATTTGATTTCTTACCAGCAGATTCACTTCTATAATAGCCGGATTTCTGACATCACTAATTCATAAAGCAGTCCTCCCAGCCCCCAGTCTGAGCTGGGCTTTTAGAAGGAAGATTTCCTGAAATGTGTTGTGGATATAGTGTGATGATTCATTTTGAGTATCAACTTGGCTAGATGGAGACTGGTCGAATGGTATCTGTGGATATGTCTGTGATGAAGTTTCCAGAGACTATTAGAGCCTAAGGGCTATGAGTCAAGGAATGGACACATTCACTAATGAAGTCATAATTCAATGGCATTATCAGGAGGCACTGAAAGGCAAGAGGGACCCAGTTGGGGCAGGTATCTCACTGGGGAACATTTCTTGGGGATAATAGCTTGCCTTGGGCCTTTTACCACATTCTTTGTTTCTTGTCAAGCAAGATGTGAATTGCTTTTCTCTATTGTATCCTTCCTTGACATGTTGTGCTGATACCCCAAAACTGTGAATAAAATGGATCCTTCCGTCTTTAAGTTTTTCTCTTGGGATTTCTGTCACAGTCACACTGAAGACCTTAATACTTGGAATTGACCTCTGGAAGGGTATGTTTCTTTGCCACAATGAAGGATGCCCCTGATTCACCCTGTAGACCTTTGTCTGGTGAGTCTTAGTACAAATACTTGAAGCTAGCGAAAGGTCAGAGTTCAGATGCCGTAGAAACCCAGACTGAGTTAAGTAGGGAGCCTGGCCTAATACAGTCACCTTGTACCTGCTTCTTAGTATTTGCCATTCAGGCATGGCTTCCATAGGACCTGCCCTGACTCAGCTTAACTCAAGGTTTCCTGTTTGACACCTTGACTTCATAGCAATTATTAAGATGGATTTTAATTAGTTGGGTCTAGTCTCCTTTGTTAGATTTTTTAGCTGAGGGCTGAGGAGGAAACATGTCTGCCTTGACTCATATAATAGATCTGCAACCAGCACAACGTGGTATCAGGCATCTTGGGACTCAGTCAACATTAGTCTACTAAATGAATTAATGAATAGTTACTGCGGTTTGCCTTTAGATGCTTGGAAGAAGATAAAAAGCATGGAATTCCTCACACTAAAGGACAAATCCCACTAAGGTTCTCATGCCAGTTCTGAGAAGAGACAGTTTGACCTCACAGGTGACCACAGGAGCAAGGGAGACCAAGAAGGATTATAGGTATCCTTACAGGGACATCTGTAAGCAGGCTAATCTTTACACTCTCATAGGCTGCTGCAGGCAAATGAAAGGGCATTATTATATTTAATTACATTGTGTGTATCTTATTAATATAACATGAAGGCTAAGAAATTGGGCCACTCACTTGGTTAGGTACAATATCCTCGGTAGGCCTCAGTTTCCCCTGTTTAGTAAGGTTTTGATGAGCAGGATGGGGATTGACCATGTGGATTGTTTGGGACCCACAGGTCCTGCTGTTTCAGATCTGAGATTAGGCAGAGTGTAGGGGTCATTTAAACAAGGGGACGTCCTCACTGCAAACTTAAGCACTCCTCACTCTCACCTGGCACAGAGGTGCCGAATGCAACAAAAACAACAGCTGTGACCGAATCCTTGAGCCCGATGGTGCAGCCGAAGTGAGAGGCCAGGTCCCCGATGATGGCGGTGAGCATGCCAATAATGAGGATGGAGACCACGAAGCAGGCCCAGCCATGGCAGTACTCTGTGGGGGGCACACAGGCAAAGAGCACCTTCCAGAAGACCGTCAGGAAGTGCATGACGTAGTCAAAGCAGGATGGTAGCCTCTCTTCTCCAGATTCGTCCTCATCTTCATCCCCTGCTGGAGATAAGATAAACAGGCCCGAGAAAGGGAAAGGAGGTCAGAGCTCCATCCATGAAAATGTCAAGTCCAACCCACATCCCAGACATCCTAGGCCAGAATGGGGATCCAGCTCTCTCTGGACAGCAGATGAGGAACAGGGTAGGCACCATATAAACAGTTGGGAAATGGGAAACAAACGGGTCATGCGGCCACTGGTCAGCTTAAATGCAGGGTGCTGAGTAAGCATGGAAGAAGGCAAACAAGCCATGGGATAAAGAAAAAGAATAGAGAATGGGATTAAGAGGCAGGGTGGGAAAACAGGACAGGAGGGCAGGGGAGGGACAAAGGAGGCCAGGACAGGCTGCATTTGACCTAGGCAAAGAAAACAAAGTTGGCTGTGTGGTTGCTCACTCTCCACTGGGTGCCAGTGGGATTCCTCCTGTGTTTTCTAACCTGTCTACAGCAATAGCAATCATAATACTGCTGTTATTCATCCCCAGGAGGGATGGCTGTCAGTGCAGATCATGGAGGTAGACCACAGGGTTAGTACCATCCCTCAGATATCCCATGGTCTATGCTCATCCTTGCTAAAAGATGTGGATGCATGTGCCCCTCCAGTGGCCCAGGAGAAAAACGTGCCTTAGTTTGGAAGGAGCAGAAGTCAGGAATGTAGATTCTAATTCTAATTTTGAATGAAAGAAATCTTAGCCTAGGGCACTTTACCTATAGTTTCTGAGCTTCCGTTCCCTCCTTTGAGAAGGGGGGTAGACTATGTGGCCTACATTCCTTTTGTTGTCTCTTGAGGGGCACAGTCAGGTCATCAGAAGGGACACAGCCGAGTGGATGAGAAAGCAGCAGCAGCCGCCAGCCTTTCCTGGCTGTGGGTTTGCTCTGGCTCTGGGGCCTTAGGGATGTGACCCTGTGGGTTGCTATGACAACAAAACCTCATGGAAAAAGACAAGGCCAGTAGTGCTTGTCAGTTCCAGAGAACTATAGTGTTGCTGAGAGACAATGCAGGGGCGGCTGGGAGACCCTGTCCATCCTCATTCCAACACATCGTCAGGCATTTGGGGCTTCTGCCTGGGCTGGATGTGTGTCCTCCTGTAAATGTCAAAGGAACCATCCTGGGTGGAGATGAGTTAAGGGGTCCATGCAAAATGTTTTGCTAACTCTTGACATCCAGTTCTGTAAGGCAGAATTATTTTCCATTTCACAGAAAAGGAAGGCAAACCAAGGAGAAGATAAAAAATGGTGGGAACTTGAGTTTCCTCTGTACTTATTGAACAGTCATTCTCTTTAGGCACATAGGGCCAAGAACATTGAAGACAGAGAGCATCCTTGTACCAATTCACGCAGCAAGATCAGGGCTGGAAGACAGGTGTGGCTATCTCTTTTAGCTGCTCAGTGAGATAGGTAAACATGTAGGACCAGAGCAAGGAAGGCCTACTGTAAACTCTCCTGGGAAATGATAAATCACTCAGCTAGGCTTGATCTTCTTTCTTGGGCATTGTCTGTGCTCCTAGCTAGGCTATTTTTAGGACCCTCTTACCTGCACTAACAGTGATGGCTTCCATGAACTGGTCCCTCCAGGAATGGGTCCCCACAACCAATGCCAGGTTTGTCTTCTTGATCAGCTTATCCACTGTACTCTGTCACAGAGAGAAAAACTTGGCATGATAAAGTTAGAGTTCTCAGAACCAATGAGGCCTCTGTGTTACAAAGGAATGAAAGATGCCTTAAATTGCCTGGGTTCTAAACATTTTCCATGTGGTGGCTTTGGATGGTGTCTTCTAGGACAAACTCCTAAGTTCCCTTTTCTTTGGATGTGAAGTCTGACAGCAGGCGCTCAGAGAAATGTGACTCTAAAGGGTTTTCGTGGTCTCTTTGAGACAGAGTCTCTCTATTATAGAGCTCTGGTTGTGGTGGAACTCTCCATGTAGACCAGGCTGACCTTGAACTTACAGAGGTCATCTGCTTCAGCCTCACATGTACCTGGGATTAAGGGCATGTGCACCACCACACCTGACTTGAAATATCACTATAGAATAAGGTGTCAATAGGCCTTGCCCTGGAGTAGTGAGTTTTGGTATCTTTAAGACATACACTTAGACAGTTATGGAGACACACCGAAGGGCTGCCTCCCATACTTATTTGATATTCTACCTATAGTATTCCTAGTGTGCAAATAACCAGCACTACTTGTTAGATGTTATAAATGGGGAAATGGAGACTTGAGGTGAATACATGATTTGTTCAGTTTCTATTTACCATTCTCAGTAGTGAAATCAGAACCAGGCCTTATGGAAAGATGGCTCAGTGGTTGGGAAATACCCAGTTATACTCCTGTCCCCCACCTTAATTAGCTATCATTTCATTAGACCTCACTGATGGTCTGACCTTGAACTCATAGGACTCTTCAATGATGACCTCTAGTTTGGGGTGTTCACCCAATACTGGCTTTCCCATCTCTGCTATTCTCTTGGCCTCCTCTTCCTCCACAGTCAGCTTCCTGTCTGTCACTTCTGCAACAAAAGAAACAGCAGACTAGCTTTAGCACATTTTCCATCTCCCGGAACGTCATCGCTCAGAGACACAAGCAGTGAGAGCAAAGCAAGCAGCCCTCAAGGGTGGGGACTGGGTATTTCCTAGCCACTGAGCAATCGCTCCAGCCCTTGGCCTGCATATTTCTAACATCTCTTTCTATTAAGTGCTGGATACTCTGTGATCAGACCATAAACAGGCTCCTGGTAGGCCAGCAATGAGCATTTATCTTTCTGTTTTATTCTTGGGTAGGCAATCTGACCCAAAACATTGCCAAGTGAATGATACCAAGTGAAGTCCTCAAGACATTTGGTTGCAGAGCTGGGAAGGAGGGCCAAATCTCTTGATCTTTAATTCTTTTAAATTGCTGGGTATGGTTGTCTACCGCTCCATGTAAGAGTTCTGGGAGATACATACATCCAATGGCCCTGCCTACTGGCTCTTGTTAGCATTTGTTTAACACAGCTGTCACCGTTGTTCCATCTATGAAAGAGAAAGGAGAACATTTGCAGAGATAGCTCCATTTCATACAGGAATGGCATCCTCACAGTGAGAAACTTGAACAATATCCCAAGGAACTGCATGGTGTTCCGATGACAGATCCCCCAGGATTTCTATATAAGGCAGGGACATTTCTTCTGGAATAACAATAATATAACTCATTAGGAGCAAGAATAAAACAAAGTTCTCCCTTTATTTTCTTCATAAGCTTTCTGTGAGTCATTCTGCCTCTTGCATCATGGACTGACAGCCCCTTCTCATGCTGAACAGCTAAACAATCTTTCCACTTCACTTCAGCTGGTGAGTCCGTTCTACAGCCACTTCACCATGAAGACATGTTTTCTGGATTAGAGTGAAATAGAGATTGGATCTTTTTATTCCCCTTTGATTAGAAAATCGCTCTTGGCAGCCTGTTTCTTTCAGAGCTCATTTAAACATCTCCCCCATCCAAGTCTACATTCTCACATGCAATTAGTTCTTTTATTCAGCTCTTTAATTGCTTTCATTCCACCCAGTAAACCTCCCACAGGAATCCTCTAGTCCTTGGATAATCCCAAGGACAAAATGGGTTGGAGGCCAATGAAGTCTTTTTTCTCTGAGGCCTGGGAATTAGTGAAGTGAGGGGCAGGGGGAACTTGGGTTCTTGAGGATGCCGTGAAAGCAACTCCGGGAAAGACTATGAACCACGGATGGGTGTTGCTAAATAGAGAGACTTATTTATATGAAGATTTTTCTCCTTGGAGGAGGGTAGTTGACAGTGGCGCAGGCTCCAGTATCTGAGCTAGTTGTTGGAGTCATTGTTTTCTGCAACCAATGGGAAGGCGATCAGTGACAAGGTCTGGGAGCTGTCCATGGTGCTGCACAAGCCTAGCGCTGGTGTTTGTCGAAGATCTAGGTCTGTTGTTGTTGTTGTTGTTGTTGTTGTTGTTGTTAGACTTGTGCTGTGACATTTCCTCAGACATGTGCAATGCTTTGTAATTGATATGGACTCCTCCCCTCATCTCCTATCACCTCTGTCAAGACTCTCTCAACAAGTCTCCGTTTCACATTCATACATTTTAGTTAGATTTTGAGACCCTGTCAGTTTAATCTGGGCTGTCTGCATAATGGTGGGTTTGGAACTATCTGCTGGAGGATTGTGGGCTCCCTAGTTGTTTACTCAACTGACAGCAACGACCCTCTAGTTCCCAGAACCTATCGTGGTCACTAGGGCTGCAGGTTGGGAGGGTCGTTTTGCCTTCCCTTCCCTTCCGTGCTTGCCATTGGTGAAAGTCATTCTTCTGCAGGCTCATTGTAGATGAGGACAGTTGCATTGAGTTCATGATGAGAATGGATGTACAGTGTCCATGCGATGGCATTCTCTAGCCCTTCTTCTTGTCCTCTGGCTCTTGCATTCTTCCTGCCCCTCTTCCGCAATGTTCTCCAAGCCTTAAGGAGGAGGATCCACATGTCTTGTTTACCATGGGTAACTCACCTTTCACTTATTCTCTGTTCCATTTTTATACTTCCAAGTTGGATGATATCTTCTAGCAGTCTCACCTCACTTACTTTAATATGGGTCTCTGGTGAGTTCATTCTGAAGGCAAATCTGGGAGTCTGAATGTGATGGGGGTATTTGCAAGGACAGCAGTCCTAGAAATGGAACTGCAAAGCATTGCGGTGAGAAGCCCTTAGAGAAGGCAGAAAAGCTCCTTAGAGAATGGGTAGCCTTTTCTTCTTCTCTCTGGCATTGGCATCACACCATACTGCTTGTCTCAGCAGTGACAGTGTCATTCTGGCCCTCCCTCCCCAGTTCCCTCATGTCATACTTTACACGTGCCACGAGAAGTTTATACCAATATAATGAGCTCTCCAGTGACACATAAATGTACCTGTCTAACCCCTTGTCTAGCTATCAATCTAGCACTATATCCATCTGGCATATTATTGATTACCTGCTGACCTGTCCACCCCTGTGGTGACAGCCACTTTTTGTATCTAGACTCCTGCAAAAATCTCTTTGACAAGCAGCCAATCCTCTATGATTAAGTCACCCAGAGCCCCACAGAAGCACTGTTTATATGTTAACTGACTCTCCCCCCCACACTGTTCTATAAACTCTGACTTGCAAGTTGTCCTCTCCTTTTTCTAATTTTTGTATAATGGTCATTACTTTAAGTTCAAGTTAAGTTAATTTCTTCAAGTTCCAAACATAAAAGCCAAAGGATAATGATTCTGATCATTCCTCAGAATTTCCAGTGAGGAGAACAAAGGAGAGGCGATCTTGATATTCAAGCCGACTAAACAAACTCTCAGTTCTAGGAATAGAAAAGGAAAGAGGTAGGGAGGGAGGTAGAATATAAATAAGATGGAAGATTGGACAAATACTGGCAGAACAAAGAGCCTTCCAGGCTAGACAAGGATGGACTGTGAGTGCTCTGAAGACATCCCCACAAAGAAGCAGAGGTGTGGCTAAGTCTCCCACTTTAAGGCCCCTGAACTTGACTGGACAGCCCAGGACAAGCACATTTACTCTCCCTCACCACCAGGCACTTTTAACCACGTTCCTGTTCTCTCAGGAAGATTGAAATCAAAACCTGAGCTGTCTGGTAGCTATGAAGCCTAGTGAAGGGCTCCTCAGAGGTATACAGGCTGAAAGGTATAGGGCATCCCCTCTGCATTTTATATTTCTGCAGGCGTTTGAAAGCATGTTAAAGGTATAGTGAAACGTAAACCAAATCCAGATATGTGCGTTAGGGCGTGAAGGAGAGAGCTGGAACAAGGGAACCTGAACATATTCGTGTGGGGGTAGTATGAGCACAGAGAAAGAAAGAACAGCATCCTGGGAGCAGAGTGCAGAGCATAGAGCCAGAGCTAGCCCTTATCCTGCTGGCATAGAGCCGGAGCTAGCCCTTATCCTGCTGGCATAAAAATAAACAAGAAGACAAAGAGGTTATAGCATCGTTTTCACAAAAGGAAAACATTAACTAGGTGCACTTTTTGCTTAAGGCTTCAAGTAGGCAAACGATCTGGCTACATCTATTGCTTCTTCTTAAGCCCAAGGGTTGGCCTGTAGGTAGCCTCGAACACCAGTGCACTCTGTAAGATGGATTTTTTTTCTCTCAAATGGCCTTAGTGTGTGTGCGCATGTATGTGTGCATGTGTGTGTGTTCAAAGGACAGATGAAATGTAAGATGTTCTTTTAAAACATCTTGAAACTGTCGTGTGGAACTCATTCATTCCATCTGAATTGAGTACAGTGCTGCAGAGGGCTGCCTTCTCTTTTGGTCATGAGGTTGGATGCTGTTCGTGAAGGGCTCCCACTCATGCCAGCTTACTCTTGGAGTATGTCCATGTCCTACACAGGACCTAAATTCTGAATGAGTATTTCTCTCTAAAAGAAAGTCTCTACATGTCTTTCTTATCCAGAGCCCTGTTCCCTCAACAGTTTTACTCATTGGAGTATATGTAACTTTAAGGATAAATGATGAATGAATTTAAATCTAGCAATTTAGGTCTCATCTGTGATGTTAGAAGATCTTTAGGATCAATAAAAGTCTCTCCGTATATTTTTAAGTAAACTACCTTTCATGTTCTAGGCAGCTACTGGTTGTTTTTTCCTGGGTGTCTGGGGTCAGTCTTTTCCTTTTGAGTTCTATGGCAATCCTGTTGGAGATTCTGGTCCTAACTTTTACCCTATCTCACCCAACAATAAGATGCAGATGAATTGAGATGCATGGAAGTCTATGCTTTACTGTCCTCTTGGGAGGTTTTCTTTTAATGACTAACTATGCGTTCTCCCACATTCACTGATGATAATGACGCTCAAGGAGTTATCTACTTCCCCACAAGTACACAATTATGTAAGGGGTCTCACAGACTTGGGAGAATCTGTCAGGTTACCTTGACCCTGAAGTTCCTATTAAGTAAAGTAATGGATATTGATCTTAAACCAAGTAATAGCATTGGCAAGAATAGAAAAGAGGGGAAAGACAGACACCTCTTACCTGGAGATAACAGGAGCGCTGTTTGCAAATGGATACCAGAGAAGAGGGAGAAAGAAAAGTAAAGAACATTACGGTCCCATCTTGAAAGTATCCCCTGGCTTTGTGGCTCCTGACAGCATAAGGAAGGCAGTGGGTTTAGTAGGTGAGAGCTCAAGAACACATGCAGACAGCAGCGTTTGAGCATGCGCCGCGTTTGAACATGCGCAGCAACAGAAGCGGCAAGAGGTGTGAGAAGCTGGAACAACTGCTGAGCGGTTATAAGAAAGTTAGCGCCACGCCTTCCCTGAAGACATGAGTGCTAAGGATGGAGGCATGAGGATGAGAGGACCAAGTGGATAAAAAGGGTGCTAAGGTGATCTACCGTGACTCAGTCTGAACAGGAGTGAGGACTAGTTATCATGAACATGGTGTGCATCTAGCAATCCTGCCCGAGTAGCTGGCTTACTGATGGCAAGTGAAGCATAGGGCTTGAATGTGAACTCCAGATAGCAATATGCAAGAGTGTAACCGTGTTCACATCTATGATTTCCAGCTCTAGCCTTACAATCGATCATGCTCTGCTTCCTACCACCCGTAAGGTTTTCTCGGTCACAAATGGTATCTTAGATACCATTATGGCCGGACTTTTGATTTTTCCCTAAAAGAATGATATAAGGAAAAGATGCATCCTTCAGACTGTTGTCCCTGAACGATTGGTAATATCTTGGAGTTCAGAAACATGGACTCCTCCTACTTTGTAGCACCTGTCTCATCCTGTCCCTGTAGTTAGTAAAGTTTAACACAGTCTTGTTGTTTACTATCTTGAAAATTGGTAGTCTTCTTGTTCAAGATGGTGGGTGAACTGTAGAACAGAAGGACTGTCAGACCAAGACTTGTGTAAGGACAGGAAACAACCAAAAACATACACAACAGAGGATGTCTCTAGCTTATTTCTGTTTGTGCTAAACTCTCTTGTCTCTAAGGTAACCTGACAGGCTCTCCCCATGATTGAGAGACCCATTACATGAAATAAGAGCTTTGCTTATGCTAAACTCTCTTGGACTTCAAAATCCACCAGTTCAAAAGAAATTCTCAGGATTTTTCACAGCACATTTTCATCCTGATTGTATGTGTAACTGTACACCCCTCACTCCTTGGCACTTGTCAGGTCTGGCGACATCTTGCTACATACTCCTGGTAGAGACTGACAAGGAAGAAAAGTCTGTGTGTATATGTGGGGATATCTCTAAACTTTTTTCTAGTAACCTCAAGGAATGCAACGCATGCCTGAGACCCTCAATACGTGTAGACAACTGCACGTTCATAGCCACTGAAGATATGTGTGGACTCAGAATCTACATGGCGTGTGATTGAGCAACAGTCAATTTTCTTAGTTGTTTCCGTTTAGACTGTGAAGGTAGTTAGATGGCCAGTGGATATTCTCATTACATTGACAAAGACAGCAAGGGAGGTGGCAGTTCATTCTGCTTCTTCTGTAGATCTGCAGGAAGAGCACTTCAGACTCTTAGGCTCAAGTGAAGAGCCAAACATATTAATGCACCCAGGCAAGCCAGACATTCTCTGCTTCTTGTCTTCATGAATCTGAGGCTTAACTAAGGAGGTATGGATGCATCTGTGAGATCCAAGTAGGTCATCTTTGAGTGACTGACGACTGCCAGGGTGTTTTCCTTGATTTCCCATGTATTGATCTTCAGGGTCATGTGAGAATTATTTGTCCCTGCTCAGATACTCTAGAGACAACCAGGAAAAAAGATCTCTCAATAATCTTTTGGGGGCACTTGGCAAGGTGTGTCCCCTGGATGTGGAAAGAAGAGAAAGAAGCAGGCCTCGCTATTGGATAGCGCCTTCTTACCTTTCTACAGGAGGCTTCCTATGGCCAGGCACTGACCCAGTAGCCCCGACAATGCTGTGCTCATCCTTGCTAAGAGAAGTTCACACTTACACGCTGAGGTTTAACTACATGCTGGGGCAATCTCATTTTCTCTCATCCTCTCTCTCTCTCTCTCTCTCTCTCTCTCTCTCTCTCTCTCTCTCTCTTTTCCTCTACTGCAGATCATGCAGAACTTTTAATAATATCACCTCCGAAGGCTGTTGTGTTTCTCAGAATAGAGTCTCCTATTTCAAGTGCAGTCCTTTTTAAAAAATTCAATTGTCATTTTGACCATGCAGAGATGATGCCAGCCTGAATGCCTGAGCCTCTCCTAGACAGCGGTGATAATGAAAAGCAATTTCCACTGTACTGTCTCTCACTCTGAAAACAGTAGGGCATCCTGCAAATCAGAATGGATTTTCATTTGACTCTGGATCTAGACAATTGGGTTTTATAACCTTTCACCTCATGGTCTAATGCCAATATCAGGGAAGAACTGAAGAAGCTGAAAATTAGTGCCCTAGAGTCTAGGGCCTAGACCATAGGTCAGGTGGCTGGAAAAGCCATACATCCTTCACTAAAAACTTCCATCTTGGTACCTTGGTCAGATCTGGGGGCATAGCACACACACAGTTTTCTGAAATCTTTGTCTCCTTTTCTTTCCCTAACCCCCCCCCACCCCAGGACTAGGCTTCCTAAGATTTTTCTGGAATCTTCTTGGTGAAAGGGTAACTTCAAATGGGGGGCAGCCATAGGCATTTGCACCAGCCAGGTCTTCTGAAGAACACAGGGCTTATCTTAGGATATTTCCTGTCCTGCTGTCCGTTAGGAGATTCAAGGGAGAAAACATTGCTCTTCAATAGTAAAATGAAGGCATAGGTGGACTGCTAGTCAACTCCTCCTGTCTGGAGCCACTGCCTTCCTTCCAGATGCTTGGACCATCCAATGAGCTGCTTTCATCCTCCCTTTGATAAAACTGTCTTACATGGGCCTTAGGTATCTTTTTGTCTCCAGAAAATCATAGAGATGTGTAGACACTGAACAAAGGGGATATGATGAAAATGAGGTAGATCAGGCACTGAGACAATTTCTGAGGATGTTCTGGAAAATGAGGTCTGGAAAATAAGCTGGAGTACAGTGTGAGAGGCAATAGGACGAGATTCTCTTTCTTCTGGCATTCTCCAGTGGTCAGGCTGGTGGGAATACCTTACTCGGTGGGCAACAGGAGACTGAGCTTGCTCTGTCCCTGGAATGTTAGATGTGTCCAAACCAGTGCTGTCGCAAAACTGTTGAGTTATGCAGACGGTTTTAGTGGACGATGATAAATTGGTCATCGTTTGACCTGCAGGAGAGCTTTGAGAATGTCTCTATTGATCTCATTCTCTTAGATCTGTTGTTGTAGCTCCCTGCTGCTGGATATGAAACCACTGAAGAATGGTTACCCCTATAGATGAACAGTGATTTTGCATTCCCATATCTTTTTTTCCAACACTTTCAAAGTGGTAGATTCTGGTAATTTTCATTAAATGAAGAAAGCCTCTTTTCTATTTTCTCTGGTTGCATCAATCCAGTGTCAGTCCCTTAAGAATGAACCTCTGGCTGGGATGTTAAGATTCATGCTGTACAACAAAACAAAACAAAACAAAAACAAAAACAAAAACACAAAAATAACCCCCCCAGAAAAAACCAAAGAGAGGGTCGTCTTCTCTCATTAGAGGTGAGAAGTGTCTTGAGCTCTGAGCACTGTCTTCACTTGCAGATGTCAAGCAGAGGCAGATATCCATGAGCTGTGCATTGGCTGTCTCTAGTCTCTTAGTGATAAACATCATGTTCTTTTTCTGGGGCCTACTTTTTCAGGGAACAATTGAACCTAAAACAAAAACTTACTCTCTCTTACAAATTTTCAATTTTCTGTTTTCATTATCCCAAAGCAGCCTACATAAGAGACCTTGTTTTAGACTATGAAGAAAGGTAAGATGGAGTGGATGAGATGGTGAGGGAGAGCGTAGAGCTTGATATTCCTTATTGCAATGTTACTTCAGAAGTCATTTCTCTCCCAGAGAGCTCTCAGAGACCATGGCCAACTAGTCTACCTCCTCATGTCATGGTCTACCCAAGTGGGAAATAGCCAGATAGTGCACTTACCTGTGGGAAGAGCAGAGAGGCCTATGGGCCATTCTGCAAGTGAATAGCTTGCCAAGCATTCAATAGACATTGAGGAATGCAGCAGAAAATGGTCAAAGCATTATGGCAACACGGGTCCCACCCTTCCTCCAAGAGCCCCCCCCCCCAACTGTCAATCCAAGCTAGAGTGAGGGGTGGCAGGAAAGGGGTACAAACATGCAACACATCGCATTCCTCACTTTCTTCTCCTCCCCACCCACCTAGAAGTTTTCACATCGACAGGCTATAGTATGGGGACAGAGGGTATTTAAAGTGTAGGTGACAGTAACAATTGGATACTTGGATAATACAGAAATAACTCATTAGGGCAACAAGGAGTTGAAGCTGCAGTACTGCCCAGAAGGTGGAAGAGGAGGAATATGGAAATAAACTATGGCTAAGAAGGCAGAGATGACACCGAAACAGGGTGAGAGCAAGAATAAAGGAGGGAAAAGAACAAGTTTCTGTCAACAGGAGAAGGAGAACAGAACAAAAGGTGAGGCCAATAATGGTCACTTTTTTCTTCCTTTTTTAAAAAAACGTTTTCTTGTTTGTTTAAATTTAAATTTTCTTGCTTTCTTTTTCCCTTTTCCCTTTTTTTGGCTGTTGCTTTGATTTAAAGAGAATCTCACACCTGATATTCCACGTTCCATCCATTTCGGTTCACCAAGGGCAATGAAGAAATTCTCTTGCCTTTCGTACTCCTCCTCATCTACTATTTTAACCCTTATGGTTTTCCTGTAGGGACAACAAGAGAGAGAGTGTCGACTAGGTGGGCAGGTCGGTTGTTTACCTGAGTACAACCTTTAGCAATCATTCCCGTCACTCTTGGCATATGAGGCCCTGTCCTGCCATGGTGGCCTTAGACAGGACTATGGTGGATTGTTCTGTCTTATATATATGAAAAAATGCTCTTAGCTTCTCTTGTTCCTCAGTATAGTTTTTCTTACAGGAGAGAAGGAAAGGGAGCCAGGAGGATTAGGACAAGTGGGAGCCAAGAGGCAGGAGGGGAGTGGGAGGGAAGATTGGGCTCATGGTGGGGAGGAGTTGTTTTAGATCCTGCTAATGGTTAGTAGGAAATCAGTTGGGCAGTGCATTCCGTTGTCACATGGTAACAATAGCATTTCTGTAGGCATCGAGTAAATGGCCTGTCCACTGAGAATGACCCAAAACCCTTCCACAACGAACAGTTAATCTGCAGAACCTAGGTCTTCAGTCCCTTCTTTTACCTCATTAAGAAAAATTTAAAAGGACAGTATTTATGAAAAGAGAGAGCGAGAGAGACTAGAGAGGAGAAAGGAGGTATGGAGAAAGGGGTCTATTAACTTTCTCATTCTTTAATCTCATAAGGAGGTTCAGGAGTGGGGACCAAAATAAGTGTTAGCTTCCACATGGTACAGGATTCCTGTACTATTGAGATCCTTGTCATAAAGGGTTACTATAACCCAAGGCTGATCTCGATGCTGATTATCCTGGGTTCAGAACACAAGGTTGTAGAGATTTCTCTCCCTTTCTGGGTCACAGTGGAGTGTCTGTTACAAATAAAAGCAAGCCTATCTTTGAGAGATACGCCCCTCCAAACATGCACTTGAACCTCATTCAGTCACATGGTCATGTGGAGAGGTTTCAGGAAAGTTGCTTGGCTTCTCTTGGCCAGTGATGGTTAGTGGCTCCTGTTAGAGAACTAGCTGGAACTGTTTTTCTCTGAGACTTATTTGCGGCAGGGAAGACTCTGGGACCCGAATTCCCACAAAGGGAAAAGAGAATAGGTGATGGTTTAAATGTCCTCAGATCAGCTTGGTGTGGTGGTACACACCTTGATTCCAGCACTAGGGGGGGCAGAGGCAGGGAAGTCTCTAAGTTCAAGGGCAACCTGGCCTACAAAGTGATTAGCCTTTATTTTTTTCCAGAAAAGACAGGACTACACAGAGAAACCCTGTCTTGAAAAATAAAAAATAAAAACAGGCTTCATATCCTCTGATGTTCCTTTGACATTCTGAAGATCTGAAGACATACTTTACTTCACTTTGCTAGCAATAAAGCACAGCAGTGTTGAACTAATGTGTGTGTGTGTGTCTATGTGTACATATCTGTGAGTTCGTGTATATGTGTGTGTATGTATGTGAGTGTGAGCATGTGTATATGTGAGTGTATGTGTGAATATGTGTATATATGTGTGTGTATATGTATGAGTGTGTATACGTGTGTATGTATTGTGTGTATATGTATGTGTGCATGTGCATATATGTGTATTTGTGTTTGAGTGTGGTATATTATGTGAGCGTGTGTGTATGAGTGTGCACGTGTGTGTCTTACTTAGGATTCTTTTTCATACCTTGTTGGGTGGACAAAAGACAAATATCATTGACTCATGAACATCTGGAGGTCAGAAATTTCTCTGTGTATAAGACATGAATGTGTTTTGCTACCAAAGGGGACTGTTGCATGAGATCAGAGTGGGCCTGGCTTAGAGAGATATGATGATGGTTTGGTCAAGGAATACTGACCCCTAATCCAGCAGCTCTTCCTCTAGAGCATAGCTTATTCTGGAATGGTTGGTCTGACATCTTGTTGGAGGCCAGAGGCATACAAGGTCATTCAAATGGAAAGCTCAGCTCTGTCCAGCCTGAGACATCTCCTGGGCTTGCAGGCAAAGCTTGCCCTGAGGTCAGAATTCCCTCTTTGCTGCTCCATCTGCCTTCACATCTATCTTCCCTTAACAGAGGGATTGGAATAAGGCAAGGAGGTCTTTGATGGAGACCTTTACTTTAAGATCAGTCAATGTTAAGGAGAGAAATAACCTTTGATTGTAGAGATGTGGCAGATAAGATGGCACCTATGGGTTCCTTGTGGAAGTGGGATGAGTTATGACCAAATATATTGCTTCTCAACCTTCCGGGACAGAAACTCAGCCTTGTGGATAACTGTACGTCTGGAAAACTGTGCTGAGAGTTTGTTCCCCATGACTCCTCCTGTCTGTAAACAAACCTTGCCTCCAAACTACGTCATGGAGAACATTACTTATTAAACTCTCAGAGTTCTCTCTCTCTCTCTCTCTCTCTCTCTCTCTCTCTCTCTCTCTCCCCCACCCATATTCATTTTGCCACCCCAGAATAATGGCCGTTGGGTCTTGAGGACCTCTCTATGGATACCATGTGACAGGTTGGCAGGTGTTAGGACAGAGAGAGGAAAAGTGAAAAGAGCAAGAGAGGAAGAAACAGGAATGTAGAAGGAGAAAGAGGAAGAAACATAGGCGGGAGGAAGAAAGGAAGAAGACTGTTACTGTTAGTGTGGAGGACAGGGTACTACACCTTTCTGAACACTCATATCCACCATGCGGGGGCCCATCATCTCAATGACGTAATTCTTGTTTTTCTCATACGCCTTATCATCAATTACCTTGATGTGAATTGTTTTGCTGTGGACGGAAAAAATAAAAGTTTCATAAGCAAGGAGCAGAGTTGGGGCGAGACAGCTGGAGAAGAAACAGAAAAGGAAAGAGAAAGAGACCCAGAAAGGTCCAAATTGGCCCTAGTTCCACAAGTGTATGGAGGAAGGTGGCTTCCCTGGCCCTCCTCCAGCTCCAGTGAGTCCTCTTGGATTTCATGGGGCTGCGTGTTATAACTATACTTGAAGACTAGAGAAAGCTCAGGCTTTATAGACAAAGGTTCCGAGTTTTAATCCCAGAGATGCTGTGTCATCTTTGACAAATAATTTAACTAATACACAAACAAGACAAATAACGTTTATATAGTATCAAGAAATTATCCATTAGGGATACTTTTCAAGACCCCAGTGAACATATGACATCACAGATAGTACCAAACCTTATAATGGTGTCTGTGCATACCTACGATAAAGATTAGTTTATACATGAGGCACAATACAAGATAACAACCAATGATAAAATAGAAGAATTATAACATTGCCAGTTTGGCATGGCGGTATACACACTTGTAACCCAAGTACTCTGGAGCCTAAGGAAGAAGGTTGGTGTGAGTTCAGGGCCAGCCATTGACCACATAGTGAGTTTGAGGACAGCCTGGACTACAAAGCCAATACCCTATCTCAAAAGACTAAATCAAAAACCACTCACACTACACTATAATAAAAGCTCTCTATAATTTATGAATTGTTTACTTCTGGAGTTTCTCTTTGAGTATTTTCAGACAATAGTTTCATAGGCATTAGAGACTGTCTGGTTCCCACAGGTAAAACTTAAAGCCATTAATGTCTATACATTGTAACTATTAGTGAGTTTCACTGTGACATTTTCAGCTCTCCCTGCCCCTGTATCATCTGCTTCTCTCCCTGCTCCCCATAATTCCCCACAGTTCTCCATGGTTCTTCTGGAGACTGATGAAAGGCTACTGTGCACATAAGAAGATTGCCCTGATAGGTCTTCTCATAAGGTTTATTCTTCATCTCTTTGCTTTTTGGAACAAGGAAGAACTTTTTTTTTAACTTCTAGAACCAGCAGATGATGACTGAAAGTGCTTATTTTATAAAAAGATCAGAAAGGTGGGGGGGGGGGGACAAATGGGCCCGTGGGAATCATGCCCAGAAGAGTAGACTCTCTTGCCTTTTTGTGTGGTGGTGGGGAATCACAGGGAGCTGCGAGAAGTTGCTCCATTTGCGTCACGCATTGTCTAATTTGTGGTGATGGAGGAGATGCTGTCTACAGATGAGATGCTGCAGTGTGGGAACGTGAGAGGAGGGTGCAGAACTCTGGGGCTGTCTGAGTCGGGATCAGCGTTGAAGGTTCTACATCGATCCTTTGGCCAATGCCAACCCGTTTCCCACATTGCTTTGTGTATGAGAAAGTGTTCTTCTTAAAAAAGAGAGGTAAGCCCGTGCCTGGAAGCGGTCCCTTCTGATGGGACGTTGTAGGACCAGAACCCCTCTCTGCACACTTCGCCCGCCCTGGTGAATGCCATTGTGCTGTGGGACTGCTTCTCTCTCTCTCTCTCTCTCTCTCTCTCTCTCTCTCTCTCTCTCTCTCTCTCTCTGCAGCACAGGAATGCAGAGCTCTGCAGGACCCTGGTCTGCTCCCATCCACGTGCCCTCCCAGACATGGTTCTAAGCCTGGTGTTCACAGAGGAGACAGAGGCCCTCTGATCTACTCTTTATTCCTTTTAAATGAAGCATGGCCATCTTTATAGTCTAACTTGGCACAGACTCTTTGTTTCCCGAAGCCTCCCCAGCTCAGCCTTTCGAGTCTGCCCATGTGTGAATGGTTCTTCTGCTAACCCCACTTACTGGGTCCATCCCTCCTGAAGCGAGCATAACAGTTGTTAATCCTGCCCTGGACCATGCCACTAATTGCTTATGAAATGACACTTTTAGCTTTGATGGCCTTTATACCCGCTTCAGTCCATTAAAGTCCAGTTAGCTGTCATGGGAAACAATGTCCCTGTAGCCAGTGAAAGTCACAGTACTATGGCTTTCCTTCTTCTAGGGACTGATAGCCTGGGTTAAAAAGAAATCTCTCCTCTATTCTTTCCCTCTGGGTAGCCTTGGGCAACCTGATTAAGTCCTCAAGCTGTAACACTTTCAAGTGTAAAGTCTCAAGTGCAAAATGGCACAATAGTATCTACTATGTAGTGTCCCCCAAATAATGTGGAAGCACACAGAGGGAGATGTGTTCTCTACTGAGGGTTTTAAAATGGAATCATTATTATTAAGTATAGCACCAATCCCAGTTTGAGAGTCATGTATAAGGGTATCTTTTTATCTCTAGTCATTAAGTCAGAAAATAAGGGGAAATCAACAAATAGTGCTTTCTGCAAATAGAAGTCAGGTCAAGAAAGGGCTGGAGAGACCAGAATAATAGATCCCCAAATGGGTAATTACTGGGGCTTGGCGTGCTAGGAAGGGTATAGGGAGAGTCTCACAGTCTCTCAAAATCTGGTCTCTGCCATCATCCGTGACAAGCTCTGGACTGAATAGAACTTGTCTTATACCATGTGGATTGAGTCATTTTGATTTCTAGTTGGCAGATAAACAGGAAAAGAGACACTGTGGACTTCGTAGTAGAAGACAGGAGAAAGGAAGACAGGTGTTGAGTCACAGCAGGAGGAGATGAGGCTAGCTGGCTAGAAGCGCCAGCTGGAGGGTGGGGTGAGGGAAGGAAGCAGTGTTCCCCCTCTGAGCTCATTTGTGGGAAAGACATCTGTGTCCACTGAAGGTGTTACCTTGCCTGGAGGCTGGAGAAACCCTTACAGCTCCCTAAAACTGACACAGTTTTCATTTCTGTCCCTCACAAAAGTGAGACCACAAGGACATTAGCTAGGAGTCATCAGCTGGACCTCGAGTTCTTTCCGAACTTGTTCCCAGGGTTTCAGCTGTGGCATAGTCATCTACCAGTTGGCTCAGACTCTGAACCCGGAGCCATCGCTCTCCTGCGCTATGCTCTCCTTCCATCTTTCCTCCTCTCCACCCGACTCTGGCTCCAAATACGTTGACCATCAGCCTTCACTCTGCTACCAAGGATCAGGACACCAGGGCTTCTCCTGTGGACAGCTGCAGCCTCCAAGGAGACTTTCCTGTCCTTGGCCCTGCTTCAGTCTCTCTCTCTCTCTCTCTCTCTCTCTCTCTCTCTCTCTCTCTCTCTCATGTTACAGCCAGAGTGGGAGATTAAAACGGCAGTTGTAGCCAGAGGTGGTGACACACGCGTGAAATCCAAGTACTCCAGAGACTGAAGGATTGTAAGTTGGTAGGGTTGAGACCAGACTGCCCTACAGAATTCCAGGTTAACCTTGATTGCCCAGTGAGACCCCTGACTCAAGTGAAGTCCAGATCCTGTCATGGTTTCTGAAGTCGTAATAAGCAAAATTCCATGTCCCGGAGGAACTTCTCTATCTGGAGGGGCTGAGCTTCAGATCTTGCTTATCACAAGGCTCCCTTGCACTGCTCCTGAACTCCATTTTCTGACTGGGTTGTTTCTCACTCAGGGTAAGCTTCCTCATGTTCCTTGTCTGGGATGCCCTTCACCTAGACCTGAACTTATCCTCATCGGTTGGGTTTTCTTGTCCTCCTTACCTCCCTGGAGAAGCCTTCCATAGCCACTGTAGCCCCTAGAAGCCTCCTCCCACCACGGATAGCAGTCCGTTCCATCTCACCACTCTGTTTGTTCATGGCTTGAATTTAGCCTGTTGCTTACTGTTTCCAGTCTGTCCGTTCCCACTTGAGTATAAACTCTGAGAGAAGGGACTGAGCCTATCTTATTTGAAGTATGTTCCTGACACATGCCCAGCCACAAGAGCCCCTCAGAAAGACCTTGTAATCACCAGTACACTGGTTGCTAAATCACCTGGGGGCTCACATCGTTTTGCTATAAAAAACATGTAACAAAAGACAAAACAAAACAACAACAACAAAACAAAAAACCTTTGAAGGTCATTGTGGTGGGATACTCAAAACCTCTGAGGGACACAATGTCTGGGAGGCCAATACCAGCCATCTTAGCTCCTCAGATAGCTTAACCTAGCTGGAATGGAAATTCATCCACTCCGGGGAAAACAATGCCCCCAGTGTACATGGGGACCATTAATTCAGGTGAGGAATTTAGAGTGCTTCATTCTGTATTACTACTTTTTACTTCCAGCTCAGTGGCTGCTTCTGAATGGACATGGAGACAGACTATCCTGATCCACTGCCTGGAGAGCCAATGATGTCATCAGAGGCCATGGGGCCAGCACCTGCCTTTCTTATAAGCCTTCTGCTAAAAGGTGCCAGAGCGGCGTTCCCAGCCTGGGATCTGGCTGTGCCTCTTGGAGAAGAGTTTCCTGGGAGATCTCCTACCAACAATCCCAGAGGGATTAGGAAAACATTTACCCAGCCTGGCTGGCCTCTTAGAACACTGCTCTGCATTGAGGACATCAAATCTGAATGAGTCTCTGGGTGTCATTCCTATTTGACTGTGAGTTCCTTTACATTAAAGGGGCTGAAGCAGCATTTGATAGTTGAACAAGTGAATGATACATGGGCAGTTGCCCTGAGAGGGAATTGGCCCTTCTAGAAAGTGATCTTTGCAAAGGTCATGTCCAGTTACTCTCAAAGCAGAGCACAATTCTCAGCCTCTATAGCAATGAGCATAACCAAGTGTCAGCTCTGTATTTACGGGCCTGTTGGAGCCCCACATTTGCCCTGAATCAGTCCAAGGGAGTGGGGCTGGGGGAGACAGGAAGATTCACAGCTCCAATTCCCTCCTTCTTCTAAGTCAAGAAGGGAAGTGAAAAAGGCAGCAGTGGTCTGGGAATGGATGGTTGCTGTGCCCTGAAATTGATAAATCTCCTTCTTGGGAAGGCAAGGGGAATAATCTATAAAATAATTTATTTAACAGTGTGTCTGCTCCTGGCGCTGTAGACAGAAAATGACTGGTTATCTGATTCATGGTTTTAGAGATGTTGGGCCTCTCTTTCTGGCTTTCTTTCTCTGATGGGGATCTCATTTTAAATGATGATTTTTTTTTAATCCAAGCAGGGAATCATTTTTTATTTTATAGACATAAAACTTCAGACTCAGGAAAAACCTTCTAATAATGAGGAAGAGAGCTGCGGCTCCATGGGACCCACGGCAAGCCCAGTCAAAGCCCTTTGCCCACTTGAACATCTACGAACCTTGCACTTTCAGGGGGTAATTTCCAGAGATGCCCATTGAATAGCATATGCAGGGAAGATGGCCGTGTCTGGGTTGAACAGAGAGACTCCTTCAGTTAGAGACTTAACTACCTGGGGGAGCGGCCAATTCTATAGCTGTCTTCTTGACTGAACCAGACACAGAGCAGACTGATGCAGAGTTGCAGTACTGCATAACTGCTGGTTCTGCACAGCCCACTGCTCTTGGGGCGAGCATAATAGACAAAATTCTTGAAGAATCAAATCTCATAACATGCTTTCATGAAGGTAAGGAGCCAGAGACACATTGACATAGAGCTGGGGGTGGGAGGGGGGCTTGGGTGTACAACCCAAAGGACCACCAGAAAGCTCACTACTCTAGCTAAATGACATCTTAATGCAGTATTTAAACATATCAGAGTTAATGGGGGGAAAATCCATCATGAGTGAAATGTCAAATTTCAGACACTGACAGGTCCTCAGGCTGTACGTTCATGCCTTTCCTCAGCATCCTCACCCTCCTCCTCATGCTTGATGCCGCATTCTTGTGCTACCTGATGCCTGGTGGCACGACAGAAAGAATGGTAGGTTAGGAAAGCACACAAGTTTTTGCTCCTTCCTTCACTCCTCCCGAGCCTCCTGTTCTTATTACGCTTGTCCAAGAATAGCAAGAGACCAGTCTGCTCTCGAGATGATTATGGGACGCAATGGGAGAAAAACCCCACAATGCTTTTTTTTTTGTAATTGCAGATCTTGTTTAAACATGAGAGAGAGAGAGAGAGAGAGAGAGAGAGAGAGAGAGAGAGAGAGAAAGAGAGAGGAAGAGAGGGAAAGAGAGAGAGAGCATGCAAGCGTACTTGTATGAGGGTATGTACATACGTGTGTGTGTGTGTGTGTGTGTGTATGTGTATATATGTGAGTGTTTATGTGTATACTTGTATGTGTGCATGTGTGCTTGTTTGAGGGTATGTACATATATGTGTATACATATTTTTGTGCTTGTGTGTGTGCAAGTGTATATGTGTGTGTGCTTGTCTTTGTGCATGCATATATGTGTATGCATGTATATCTGTGTGTGCACATTGTGTCTATATGTGTGTGTGCCTATGCTGGCATTTGTACGTGAGCATGTCTCTCTGTGTGCATGTGTGTGTCTGTGCATGCATATTCATGTGTGTGTGTGCATGTATATGCATGTGTGTGTGCATGTTGTATTTGTGTTGACCATCTTTCTCTCTCTGTCTGTCTCAGTCTCTGTGTGTGTGTCCATGCATGCATATTCATGTATGTGCATGTGTATGCATGTGTGTGTACATGTTGTGTTTGTGTTGAGCATGTTTCTCTGTCTGTCTGTCTGTCTGTCTGTCTGTCTGTCTCTTTCTCTCTGTGTTATACAAGTCTTCTCGTTCACCCTCTGGGACTGCTTTCCCAGTCTTACTGCCTGCCTATCTATCAGAGCTCCCATCTCCACTGGCTCTTCGTCTTTTCTCCCTTCCCTCTGCAAAGGCCCAGCTCCCATGCATTGGCCAAAGCATTCTGTAGGCCCAGTCTCTGGTGTGCTCCCTGTTTTTGCTCAATAGAGAGAGGACAGCTGGGGGTTGGGATGGATAGAGAGGATGGTGAGGATATGGTCTTTGAATTGTGCTCTAGACGGATGGCTGCTACTTCTCTGTCACCTTAGCTAGCGCCTGCCCTTCTGCCCTCCTCAGGCTGTGGGAGCTGCACACTTCCATTCCTCAGCACAGTCCCTTCTGCTGGCACCTCCTCTCGGTAACATCATCCCCCTCAAATCACTATTGGCTCCCGTGCTTCCTGCTCGGTTACAGTCCGTCCTCTCGTGTGTCAGCCAGGGGCTTTCTGTAGCTTTTAAGAGAAAATCTTTAGTATCTGTGTGTTGTTGAACTGCTGACCAAAGATTTAAAGGTAGCTCCAAAAATAAGACCTCCTTTGGAACCTAGAATCACTGTTCAGAATGAGTTTTGAGAGATCTGAGGACTGCCGTACTAGAGAGCTCAAAGTGATGATGGTGTCTGTACCAAGGTTGGCCCTAAGAATAGAGTCGTTAATTTAAACCTAAGAGAAAGGAAAGTCCTGATGTGCCACTTTTTTTACTTAGGTTCCAGGAACCAGATCCTGCTGCACTTAGGATTCCATTGAACCTGAACGAGGGTGAAGAAATGACAGGCATTAAGAGCGCTGTGTGCTGCTCCTCCAGATGCCCGAGTTCTAGGCTTGGCTCCCATGGCAGGCACAGCTGTCTGTACCTCAGCTCAAGTGATCCATCTGATACCTGCTTCAGGCCTCTGTGGTTAACTGCAGACCTGTAGCATATTCTCTCTCTCTCTCTCTCTCTCTCTCTCTCTCTCTCTCTCTCTCTCTCTCTCACACACACACACACACACACACACACACACCCCTAAAAACAAATCCTTTTTTTAAAAGAAGAAAACTAAGACATGGAAAGTAAACCCCAATTGGGAGAGACAGAGACAGAGACAGAGACAGAGACTGTATAATCAATGTGAGAAACTGACACAACACAAACCCTTGGAAGGCTTGAGAAATCACAGCTTGCAGGGCTCCATTCCCAGAGTGCCCGTGCCACAGCTCTGCCCCAGCCCAGAGCATGTGCACTGCGGACACAGGCCCAGGTGCTGCATGGCTGCTGAGCGAGCCTGCACAGCTCACCTGGTTTGTTTCACAAAACGCATTCTGCTAGTCTCCCTCTGCACACTCTGCCTTATCATACCTACCTGCCTTCTCTTACCTCAAATGCATAAACCCAATTGTCACCTTAGGACGTTTGCACTAACCGTTTCCCTTTCCTGGACTGTCATTTCCCCAGAAAGTCTCATGACTAGGTTTTTAAGACCATGTCTCAGCTTATATGCTAATTCTCTGTCTTCTCAGCTCTAACCTCCAGCAACTTTCCATACCATCATATCTCGCATTCATCCTGTTAGCCTGCTTACCTGGTTCCCTCACCATAATACAAGTGCCATTAACAGCAGAAACTCTGTCTGCCTCACTTACCAGCACTGGCACACACTCTGGCTCATGGACGGTTCATATTTATTGAATGGATGATTTGTGAATAGCCATAAGTGGAGGAGTCAGAAGCTGAGCCCAGGGTGTAAGAGCACAGAGCCCACACTTAGTACTTAACATAAGATTACCATGAGGATACAGAAGAGCCCTTGGCTGCCTCTTTCACTCCATTCCTGCACACACTACTCCATTGAGAAGCCCCGTTACAGAGCTACCATTATGAAAAGATGGCTTTAATACTTCCTCCATCTCTTCCCCAACAGTCTAGACCTCTTTCCCCAACCTTCAAAACCTGTATAAAAAGAGTTGCCTTGTCTACAGCCTTCACTGTTGCCGCTTCAATTATTTATTGGCGATAGCTCTGTGTCTCAGCCTTTCCCCACTGCTCTGTCTTGTGCCTGATGCCATGGAAATAAAGATTCTCTCCATCATTCAGTAGTGAAGAGCTCTTCAGGATCAGAGCTATCTGCATATAGTACTTACAAGTTTTAGCCTTTAGGTTAATTTGTGAAGCTTTCTGTGGGTCTCAGTTTCCTCATCTGAGGGAGGGAACAGTTGAAAGGCTCACCTCACAGGGTCATCAAAGGATAAGCAAGGAACCAGCAAAGAATAAGTAGTCAGAAATGGCATTACATTTGATGATGTTCTGTTTAAGCTGTAACTCATGTAATTCTTTCCCTGGTCCCCAGGATTGACTCATAAGAGGGTATAACATACCTGATTGTCTAATAAGTGGGGCCAGGCAGGGTACTTTCTCAACCCCATGGATGGACTGATGAAGAGTCACAGATAAAGGGGTACGTCTCACTGCCATACAGCTGTCTGCCAGCCTCGCCTATTTTAACAAAAGGGGATCGACCTTTTCCTTCACCCATTGCTCCAGTGTCACAGGGTAACCTTCCCTGCCACCCAGCTCTGCTCTCTATTCTCAGCTGATTGCAGAAGGGACCCAATTGCATATTCACACCCCACTAGGGATCCACAGGCTGAAGGCTCCTGCTTTATCTCCATAGTGGAAGGGAGTGGAAGAGATCAATTTGTATTCCTGGAACTCTACCCCCGCCCCCACCTCACCTACCCAAGACTCTGATCTGGTGGTGCCATTTTCAGGTTCTCCAATCCCTTTGCTTCCCTGGCCTCACCTCAGTGAACCCTCCAGGGCTCTTTCCTGGGTGAGGCACTGTGAGAGTCTGTCCCCTTTTAGAGCCTGGCGGTTCCTTCCTCCCATTCACAGCCTCAATCTGTCCACTGTGTGCAGAAGGTTTGCAATCAATACTCCCTTTAAGCAGGGCATTTACATATTCGTTTCCTATTGGAAGAAATAAAATGAGCTTGGGGGAAAGCCTGGATTTACGGAGAGGCCCAGATTCGACTGACAGGAGGCAGCCCAGGGGTTGGGGGTGGGGTGGGGTGGGGTGGGGGTGGGGGGAGAACATGTTTGTGTATACTACACACCTGGGGGATGCTGCCTTCTCGGATGACATTATAGGCATGAAACTGACAGACTCATTCACCTGAGACAGGAGGAGGTGACATTTTGAGGTGATAAACGAAAACGCAATGATTGTGACAATAATATAATACATTTTCAACTGTACATCTGCTCGGAGGGCTCTTAATCAAGGATTTCAATGCACTTTCCCTCAATCTTGCCCGTTCATCTTTCCCCCTTCCCTGGGAAACAGCCGGCAGGTAGGTAGCAGAGCACTATAAATAGAGTACTATATCATTATCTGTGATGTGAGCACTGTGTATTTAGACAGCATTTTCTCTGAAGCACTCAAGAGTTCCACACACATGATATTATCTAATTCGAACTCATTCATACAGTGTCCCCCCACATTCGCTGCCTTCCAGGCAGCTTGGAAAGCTCCCGAGCTACAGAAATTCACATTTTCTATGCCAACTCTCTTCCTTCCTTTGAAAGGTCACAGGCAGAGGCACTTCTCAGAGCTACTCTTGCTAACCTGAAGCAGCCAACACTACAGCTTGATCACCTCTTCTATCTGGGGGGCCACGAACACCCTCATATGCTAACTCAGTTTTATAATAATGATATCGAGGGATGGGGTGGGGGTGGGGATTCCTTTCCTTTCTGCTAGATCTCATGTGAGTCTACCTTTCTGGTTTTGGTGACGCCTCCCTTATGTGGCTGTCAGACGAACTTCATGATCTTATAAGATACGGGTTAGGAGAGAGACTGGAGCATGCGGCAACCATATGAGCTCATGGCTGAGGCCACGCTCCTAGGGGAATCTCTGCTTACCTTGAAAGTGCACATCACCTCTCTACCTGACATGTTGGGTTTCTTCCACTCATAAGAGCTTCTGGACTTCCCTTCCACTGATGCCATCAGGCGAATGATGTTCTGGTATGTACTAACACTACTTGTCCCCAGTTATACAGAAGTGACCAATTAATGCAGTTGTCACCTTCTTTGTCATTTCCAGTGTTTTAAAATCTGTGAGGACAAGCTCTGTTTGTTTGGTTAATTGTCTCTATCTGCCGAGGTGAGAGCATATGTCAGATGCTTGGTAAAAATGTATGTGGAGTGAGTGAGTGAGTGAGTGAACGGCTGAGTGACAGAAGGACCACAGCGAGCATCCTCTGGGTCATGGTTTCACCCTTTCACACAGGTCTGAGCGGGCAATGCTGCTGTTATATTTCCTGGAGACTACAGCCTCACTGTTGCCTCTCTCAGCCACTGGGGACAAACAGCAGCAGCTGAATAGAAATCATGGAGTTTATTTGGCATCCTCCAATAATTTAGTTGCAGTCAGGACTCAAGTTGCTCTTGGGATCTGCTTCAAAAGCCCAACAGAATCTCCACCTGAATCTGTCTCTATAGTATAGGGAAAGTAAGTAAAGTCTGAAGAGTGAAAACTTCAGCTAAAGTCACCTCTATTGCTGACAGATGTGCAACCCTGGCCATGCGCCTAACCTCTCTGAGCTTCTGTCTCTTCAGCAATAATGTGAAGATAACTTCTACATTGGGTAGTTGTGGGAGTTAAATGGGGAAACACAGGCAATGGGCTCAGCGACCAGCTGCCCCCCTCTCCTATCCTGCCCCTAGACCCCCACCCCTACCATCCTTTCTTCTGGAAGCATCCTCTATTTGGATGCTTCTAGATGTTACATCCCAGGTTTTAGGCGCCATGCTGGAAGTGTTGGAACTGGGACTATATTTAGATGCCTTAGCTCTTTTACTTTTTTATACCACTGGGTTGCTATGGTGATGGTGGAGCAGGGAGGGGGAAGGACAGCTTGAAAGAAAGCATGGAGCTCAGCCATAAAGATCATCTGCCCTGGCTGTGGACTGTTCCTGGGAGTTGGCACTCTCTAAGGAGCTTTACCAGAGCATTTCATCAAGAGATGCTGCAAGAAGACAGGTGCTGCCTGGTAAAGGTGGGAAGGAAAGGGAGGGGGAGACAAGGGGAGGGGAGGGAAGGGAAGGGAAGGGAAAGAGGACAATGCTAAAAACCTCTTTCTTCACTGAACACAGCCTTGAGCCCTGAAGCCTTCCTCAGATGGCTTCACCATCAATCAAGTCAGGGGACAGCAAGTGAGGCTGGGGAGAATAGGATCAGTTAGGTTGGAGTTCAGAAGTCGATGAGACCAGACACCTTTGTAAGAACAAAGTCTTGTCCCTACATCATGGCCAGGGATTGTCCTGGGTTCAATCCATGGAAGAAATCAAAGTCGTACAAGGGCAGAAATGAAACTGTGCTCAGAACTCTGATATGCTTGGTGGATTTGCAGGAGGGCAGGTAGGTTCTGAGCTGATGACAAAACTGGATCTTGCAGAAAGCTCTACTGTTCCTAACACATCATTTCACTGGGTCTTTAAAATGGCTTGGGTAAGTAGGATTATCTCTTCACAAGGAAATGGCGGAGGAGTTGGCAATTTTCCTAGTGTCTCACAGCTGGTAAGTGGCAGACTTGGGGGTCGAAGTCAGGCCACCTGGAATCTAAATCCATTATCTATCTCAGTATACCAGTGGTTATCAAAAACAGTTTAATTAAGGCTGAATATAATGATACAGTGAAATGTAACCAAAAAGCGGCTAAAGACAGCACTGCTATTATCAATATGAAGAGTCCTTCTTGGACAATTTTACTTCTAGGAAGAGAGGATTCTGGGTAGAACCTTTCAAAATGTGGTCACTGATTCTTCCATCTTTAGAACCCTGGGGGGAGGGCAAATGTGCTGGCTGCTATGCCCCAGTCCAAGATGCTGACCCAGCAGATCTGGGGAGCTTGTATTTAGACAAGGAACCAGAAGATACTGATAAGTACTAGTCTTTCTGAGAATAGGTTGGCACCTAGAAGACGGAACACAATTGCATCAGACATCTTTTTTTCTGACCTGATTTCTCATTTGTCCGAGTTCGAACATCAAGAAACACTCAGGCAGCTGGGTGTGGTGGCGGATGCCTTTAATCTCAGTACTTGGGAGACAGGGACAGGAAGATCTCTAAGTTTTGAGGCCAGTCTGGTATACAAAGCAAGTTCCAAAGTAGCTATGGAGCCATATACGCAGCCACAATTGTATACTTTTGAGACAGAGTCTTGAAAATTTGCAAAAGTTAGCTTTAAACTCTCTTTGTAGTCCAGGCAAGTCTCGGTCTTGCTGTCTTCCTACCTCAGCCTCCCAACTAGCTGAGATTACAGACACATGTCTCCAGCTGTGGCTTAGCTGATAGAAAAATTTTAAAGAGTCTTGTTTGTTTGGTGTGTGTGTTTGTTGTTGTTTTTTTGGTGTTCTTTAAAAAATCAAATCTTAAAACATCAGCAAAGGATTGTAGTACATTTATTATATAATCTTTGCCCCCCAGGCTGAGATATCATCTCCAGAAGTGGCTTTACTCATGAGTCTACCTCATTCGAACCTGCTCTAGCTTTAGCTTCTGGTCTGTTGCTGACTTTTGCACCCAGCACCTACTTCTTTTATCCCTCACTCTCTCATGTTCATGGTCCTGTGAGCCTGAGGGTCGGGGGAGGTTTCTGGCTATGCCAAGACCCTTCTGGCAAAATGTGGTCACCAAAGGAGAAACGAAACTAAAGGAAGTTGAGTGCTGTGAGCACAGAGGGAGTTCAGAAGAGGCAGTCTGAAGTCAAGCTGTCCAGGAATTCCAGAGCAGGAGGACATACTCTTGGCTGCCTTTTCTTCTGTCTCACCTATTCTGAGTTCCTTCAGTTATCTTCTGTTTTTATACCCCAGCTCTTTGTTCTGGGGCCAGGAGGAGGCAAGTGTTCTGGGGCCAGTGAGGCAGAATGGGACAGGCCAGGAAGAGGTTAAGACCTAGTTATCCTAAAAATGGAAACTCTTGGTCAAAAGGAAGTGTTTTACCCGACTCCTGAGCCTTCATATTGCTCATCATTGGTTTCTATTGTCCCATTTTGGAACTTTATCTGGAACCCCTTCTCAGCATCATCTCTATATTGTGGCCAAATGCACAGAGTGAAGTTTTCTGAAGGTGCATGCCTCTAGCGAAGAGCCCTCTGATTCAGATTTATGTTCTCTGCATAGCTCTTTACCATTTATAAAGTGCATATTCTTGTAGGCCAGGCAGAATAGTTATCAAGGAACTTATTTTATTACTGAAAGTGCAACAGACGGGCTAGTTTTAAAGGATCTTGGTCTTTCTCCCAAGCAGGAGAGAGTCCAGTTGGAGAGTCCGCTGCAATTACTTTAAGTTCTGGAAGAAAAGGAGAAAGAGAGCAGCGTGGTTCTCCTTCCACAGAGCCAAACCTGAATACACCAACAGCGCACAGGCAGTGGGCCATATTCTCTGTTCCCAGTTGACTACTACCGGCCTCTAATTTTCAGAGACTAGGCAATACAAAAAAGCTTTTCTATAGACAACAAACTCTTTTGTTTAGAGAATTCTTTCATTGGATTATCACAACACTCCACCATCATTCATGAGTTAGATTCACTCTCCATTGTGGGTTGTGGCAATTCAGATGCAGAAGTGTCAAGGAATCTGCCTAAGTTCATGCAGTTGGTGAGTGATCGAGGGTGGATTAGGCTCCTGCCTTCAGCTAATGAGGTCGGAAATCTTTTCAACGCTCTTCTTCCTGCCTGCCTACAAGTCTTACCTAATCCCAACTTAGACGTTCTGAAGGCAACAAAAGAGATGTGTGAAGTCAGCCTATTTCCGTGAATCAGGAATATTTTTGTACAGGGAGAAGTTAAGAGGAGAGTGCACAGGCGGATCTATGCTTGAATGACATCTCTGTCACTTATAGCTAGATAGCACCGGGGGTAGGGGTGGCATTAAGCTTCTAGTTTCTCATCTATGATAGGTTGACAGGAGAATTAAGTGAGATGCTTTCATATTACTTAGTATAAACTGCTCAATACAATAGTCATTGCTATGTAGCTCTTCACAATGCTAACATTAATCATGGAATCTGTTTTAATTAAAAGATCCTGCAAAAGATGGTGTCATCTTGATATTTTCCAAGATGGAGGTTGCGTCTCTGTTAATACTTCCCTTGCCTGTTTTCTAAATGGTTACAGTGCTTCTCTGCCTTCTCATTCCCCTTCTCCCTCCTCTTCCTCTTCCTTGTATTCTTCTTTCTCCTCTTCCTCCTCATTTTTCTCCTTATCATCTTTATTATTTATACCCCCCCTTCAAGGGGCATTTCAGTGCTTGTTGCTGTCACCAGCCTTCTTGGGCATGGGGATAGAAATCCTGAGGGTGAGGGGTTCCCTTAGCCTTTCCCCCTGCTGGTCATTACTCAGTGGAGTTCAACACATTGCTGGGTTTTTTTTGTTGTTGTTTTGTTTTTTGTTTTTTCTTCCTCACACTGTCTTTTAAATTTCTAAAAAAGCGAACTTGTCACTGAAGCCATCATACAGAACATTTACCTTTTCTCTCACATCAACAAGTACCTCACATCTCAAAGTCCCTCTCCATCTCTGTTAAGTATTCAGTTTCCTGGGGGAGTGCGGTTCTCAGAAGCACGGCATGAAAAGAGGGGAAAGTGGCATATTTTCTGGCATTGCTACATGTTCATGGAGAATCAGAGGCTCTCCTGGGAGGGAAAGCAGAGTGAAAGGCTGGACTTCAAACACTGTACTGCAGGTTCTAAAGAGCTCCTGCGATTCAGAGTCCTAGAATTCCATTCCATTAATGGGATTCTTTTCCTATGTAAGACAAATGGGGCTGTGGAGGTGTGAAGAATACCAGGAGGAAAGAAAGTACCTAGGGACGCTTGTATGAAGCTCATGAAGTCAGTGGTGAACAGGAAGACACAGCGAGACAAACTATAGTGGGTCAGGTATAGATAATTGTGACTGAGACATTTGATGCCACTTATAAATGATTATTGGGTTTCTACTGAATGTGATAGATTCTAGGGAATGAAGGTGTTAAAAAGACAAATAAGATGTTGTTCATCATTTTGAAAAGCTCAGTATGACGTGGCTTATAAATATTAAGAACTATACCTCATAGTCAAATGTATAGCCTACATGTGCATGTTTGGCAACTTCCCCTAAATTCTATTTTCACCATTTTCATGTATAGTGAAACAAATCACACCAACATGCACACAAAATCACAAAATAAAAATAACAAATAGTAATAATAGCATAGATGTTATACTGTTCTCGGTGAACATGAACTGTGGGCCCCACTCTCCCTGGAAGGCGATGCAGGTAGGTAGTTCATGTTGTTTACTAGTAGTGTGGTGCTGAACGTGAACTGTGGGCCCCACTCTCCCTGGAAGGCGATGCAGGTAGGTAGTTCATGTTGTTTACTAGTAGTGTGGTGCCCCGAGGCTTTCCTCTACCCTTAATCCAGCTCACCTCCTCGCCTGCATTGACTGGAGTGGCCACACTCCTATAATATCGCCAGCACAATGCTTGGAGCCTGACGAATGGGAGGCATGCTGCTAAGATGCAACACTGGGCAAAGATGAATGCAAACAATCTCCCTGCTCTTTAGGAATTCCCAGTCTCGTGGAGAAGGTAGACATGTTTACTGTGAACCCAGTCTGATTTAGACAACTTGAAAGGACCTCAAATGTCCTATGCCACATGTCATTTGATGGTAACTGCAGCTCATACTGCCACACCCTTTAACCTGTCCCAGGCACTGACTGCTTTTCTTGTATAAGCTCATTCAGCCATTACAACTCAACAACAATAGAAATTATTGTATCTTCTTTTATACATGTTAAAGCTAAGACACAGGAGGATTAAGCAATTTATCTAAGGTCACACAGCTGATGGATGAAAGAGACAGAGTTTAGACTGGGAATGACTACCTTCACATTCAAGGAAACTGAAGGAGTTTGGGACATCATCTGTCACCTATTGATTAGCTGAATTTTGAATTGCTGTGATAAGACACTATGACCAAAGCAGCTTGGGGAGGAAAGAGTTTATTTCACCTTACTGCTTATACAAGTCCATCACTGAGGGGAGACAGAATGAGGAATTCTGGGCAGGAACCTGCAGGCAGGAACTGATGCAGAGGCCATGGAGGAGCTCTGCTTACTGACTTGCTGCCTGTGGCTTGCTCAGCCTGTTTTCTATACCACTCAGGACCAACAGCCCAAGGGTAGCACCACACAAAATGAGTTATATCAATCATCAATCAAGAAAATGCCCCACAGGCCAACTGACTAGAGGCACTAGCTCAACTGAGATGTCTCCTCCATATGACTCCAGCTTGTGTCAAGCTAACAGAAAACTAACCAGCAACTCTGTTGTTCTCTATGGCATTTTAATAACCAGCATTTATTGAGCGTTTCTTCCAACTTATCTCATTTAATTCCCATTGCAAGTTGATGAGGCAGATACTGATGGTACATCAGAGAGATGTAGTAAAATGTCTAGAGTAGCACAGAGAAGTGGATAGAAGCCAGGATTCCAGCCCAGTTGGCTGATTCTAAGCTCAAAGCTTTCCTTTGACCCACATTTCTTCTTGCAGTTCTGGTAGAATCTCAGTAACTACAGAATCAGTATTTCTAACCCCATTGCCTAAGGAGAAGACATGCCTAGCACTCTACTCCAGAAATATGCCTGTGTCTATGTTCTTGTGAAGTGGGTCAAATGGCATAAATCAGACCCCCTACTATATAAAAATGGTGCTGAGCAATGAGGGAAAAGGTTACAGATACATGGTGTGAGACTCTTGCAACTCCAAAGGCCACAACTGACTGTGACAATGGGCCTCAGACTCCAATGTTCTACCACTCACAATACAGGCCTCACTGTCTTTGTGGCTATTCAGAGAATCATAAATCCTTGGAGCATCTCCAACTATAAAACATATTTTAAAAATTGCCATGATTGCTCAAAGGGAAAATAATTGAGGGTAATTCCTAACTTCAATTGTCCTGGCAAATGTTAAAAGTGTCATTATGACAACCATCATAAAAACAGGAAAAGAAGCATATTTCAGAATATGAAGAGTAGGGAGGAGATAGAGAGGCAGATGGCTTTGAGGTACAGCCTTCCTAAGGAGGCTCTTGGGCCTCGGTATATCTCTCAACCATCTCAGGTTTTCAGAAAATTGACTAAATGTTTATGCTGTTATCTATGGATGGGCAGGGAGTCACAGAAGCATTGTCTTTCAATGACCCTTGGGTCTTGGGGGGTCAATAGGTTCACACACTTGATATTTAATCATACTTATCTTCGCTTATTTTTATTGCTTTGTGGTAAACATCTCAAGAGCTACTCTTTCGGTCTTTTTTTTCCTGTCTTAAGCAGTTACTCTTGGTCAAATATTCAATTCTCCTTTCTGGATGTACAGGAAGAGCACTTATGCTGCCACTTGCAATTTCAGTTCTTAGGTGGCTGAAACAAACACAAAGCAGCGTCTTCAAGAATCCAGGAATAAAATGAGCCAGCACCTCCTATGTTTTTCAGACATTGAGCTCCATGTCTCCTCTGCCACTTCCACGCTCTAGCAGGCATACATGAACCTGAATTTTGCTCCTGACAAATAGAAAATGCAACTAACTGGTATCCTAAATATGTATGCAGCATCTAACTATCAGGTGGAAGGGATAGGCTAGCAACAGACAGGTATAAATTGGATCCTCTGTCCTTGATGGAGAACAGGCGGATGCTGTGGGAAGTGAGTAGTCAGTGGAAAGAAGGATCGGCTGGTAGACATTAAAACAATCTTGGAAATGGCCATTTGGAACTCAGGGGGTTTATGGAGTTGAGACAAGAGGCAGGAGGCTGTAACTATTGCAGGCTGAGATGGGACAATGAGAAAGAAGACAGTGGAGTTGGTCCCCATGGCTACAGCTGAAAGTCATGGGGGCAAGCTGTGAGATGCTGGCTGGTGGTGTTTTGAGAACTAACAAACCTCTTAGATCAGCATGTCCTGGGAATAGCATTCCTCTAGGAAGGTTTCCTATGGAAGGTAGGATGCCCTCCCTCCCCCCACCCCGCTCTGCCTGTGAGTTCCTAAGGATTGCTTCAAAGCTAATCTTTCAGAGCTGTGTCAGCTGAGAACAGCTCTGTCCTCCCTGCTACCCACAGGTAATGGCTCTTCCCCATCAGGCTATGAAGCTTCTCCTGCTGTTTCCTGCCACTGCCTTCTGACGTCTGAGTCACTTGCCTTGCCAGTAATGGCTTTGGTGCCTGGCTCACAGTCTTCTTGACAGGACCCTGGCTGATGCTAGTACCAAATATGACTAATTAAAGATCCCTGGTCCTCAGTCCCTTGATCTTTTCATTTCCAGTGACCTTCACCCATCCACTCTCAAGTCTATCCTTATCATCTTACAACTGGCCATCATGAAGATACCAAATTCAAACAGCCCATAGTTGAACTTTGCAAAAGCTGTCTCACCTTCAAGCCCCATGTCAGTGGATTTTGAAGCCACCTATCCACTCCTGTTTCCTGGCTACCTCTCTGAATTACCAAGCTTTTAATCATAAACTAGTCCCTGTCATTTTTTGTCCAGTTACATCTCACAAGTACCCTTTCATCCTTTTATCTCCTACCCAGACTTTCCTGTATTAGTCACCAATGCCTCTGGCTGGGATTCTGGAACTCAGTTTCCTAAGCTGATTCATGCTCATTCAGCTTCATTCTCTGCATGGGCTCTTGAGCAAATCTCCTCTATGCCCTCCCTTCCCCTCAAACAAGAGAAATTTTCCTGGAATGCTGTTACTCGATCTCTGCGTGGTTTCTACCTGTTATGGTTACTGTTAATTTTTAACTTGATAGAATTTAGATTCACCTGGGAAATGGGCCTCTGAGCTATGTCTATTGGGAGCTCATCTTGATTACAGTTTGAAGTTAGAGAGCCAGCCCACGATGGGTGGCACCATTCCCTAGGCAATGGATCTTAGGCAGTATAAGAGTGGAACAACTGAGCTGCTCACTAGCATTCATGCATTTACTGCTGTCTTCTTCTACAGGTACAATATGGCTAGCTGCTTTGAGCTTCTGATGCCTTGACTTCTCCACCATCCATTAAGTTGATTTTACTGGAGTATTTTTTAAATAGTAGCAAATGGGAAAGAAACTAAAATGCCATCGGATCTCTAGATTTCAGACATCTTCCAAACTCCTTATACTGACCTCTGTCAGCATATTATATTGGATTGAGTAGCACTTAACCACATTCAACTGCAATTGCTTGCTAATGTGACCATCTCTAGAGCCTTGACTAATTTCCAGATCAGTGTAGGGCCTTATGAAATGAATGAATGATCAAACAAAGGAAGGAATGGAAGGTTGAAAAGTTTTGAAAAGAGTAATGGTGCATAAGACAAATGTTTGATACCAAAGTAAATAATAGGGATACCATAGGTAGGTAGAGGGCTTTCTGCAAGAGTTGAGGATGATTGAAGTGGAAGCTACTGGTTTCTTTGGAATGACAGCTATGTCAAAGGATGTTTTCCTGAAAGGATATTTAGCTAAATCAAACATGTGAAAGGACACATGGTGTTAAGAAGGAATATAAAAATAACCCAACAGACAGTGGACGACACTGGATTAGGTATTGGTATGCCTTACATTTTTATTGGTCATCATTTGTTATGACTTCATAAAAAGAAACACATCAAAAAAAATTGGTGGTGTTCTGGTGGCTTCTTCCTCCTCAGACTCATGGCGGATTGCTGGAGTGATAAGGGCAGATACAGACTCATGGTAAGTTTTGCTAAGACAGACTCATACAGTGAGGCAAGACTCATGGACATGTGATGTTTGGAGGGAGCACAGATAGGACTCAATGGACAGTGACAGGGCTTACACAGCTAGCTTTGCCACCGCTGCTCATTCCTGTTTGCTATCCTGACACTATTGAACTGGACTTCTGGTATGCTCAGGAAGTGTTTGTGAGTGGGTTGAGCTGCCACTGCTGATTCATGTGAACTGAACTGCTAAAATCCTGACAACACAGATTGAATTGCTCCAAAGAGAAATTGGTAAACAGGTCCACTTTCCCAGTATCCTAATAACTTACCTTTTCCACTGCCCGTGGTGGGTGGTGGACTAGAAGAAGGGAGGCTAAAACATTGAATGAAGAAGAACTCATATAAAAAGTAGGTTTTGAAAAATTTAAGACAACAGATATTTGAAAATAATCCCTTCTGGTTTGGCATACTGATTTGGGAAATGTGTAGACACGAGGAAACAGCTTTGTAGCGAGACAAATTCAGCACTTATGCACAAAGAAGGCAGTGTAAAACCTATTTACGGATCTACTCTACAAATACGGAATTTACACAGAGAGGAGTAATGTACCTAGGAGGGCTTATCCGATGATTCAGGTCTAAATGAGCATCCCTTCCTGACTTCCTATGTAACTACCTCCATCTTTGTGGTTGTGCATATAAGACTCACACAAGGATGTGGGATACACTGTGCTGTTTTGTCACAGATATACATTGTACAACAATCTAATAAAGGAACTGACATTTCATTACTTTAAATATTTACCATCTCTTGGTGTTGGCAGACTCGCCTCTGCTATCTATTCTAAGATATGTTTTTGATCATTGTTAATTACAGTCTACATACTCTCTTTATTTTGAGGATCTACTAGGATTTTTTTTCTCCTAAGCACTCTTTCTCCTTTTTTGAGCATGATTTTGTAACTCCAGCTGTTAATTACCCCAGCGTACAACCATGCCATTTTGACCCCTGCTCGCTGTTTTCATGCAACAAGATGCTTGTTTTTCAATTGGCTTCTATTGTTTTTCTCCAAAAGACAATTTCTTTAATCAGCACACTGGCTGTCTGTAGATTCATCTACATTTCACCAGAAGGATTCTTGCTCTGTCTGCCTTGTGCATCCTCCAAGTTGATCTGACATTTAAGAAAACTCTGTGCTGTGAATTATATTTTTTCTCTACTGCAACTGACTATTTGTGAGACCTTCAACATTTTGCATAAATATGTACATCTTGCAGCGCACTTGCCAATTTCAAAAGCTTCATGTCTGTTAATAGATAAAAGCAGACTATACTGGCTTTTCATAAGAGCTATATTTTACCCCTAGAATCCCAGATCTGACGATATAATCTTAATAGAGGCATAAAGGTTTGATTTAGAGAAGCCACAACTATTTTCAGGGTTAAGATGCAAACACAAAACCACCTCAAGAATCGGATGGTGTTCTTTCTCAACTGCGACAGACCCTCTATCTTGGAGGTACTAGCTCACAGCGATACCCACTCTAAATAAGCATTTTTGATTCTTATAGCAACATGCTAAGACATCTTTGGTGAGTTTGTTCAACTAGAAGTAGCCCCCACTATGGAAGTATCAAACTGAACCATAGTTGAGAGAGCTGCAACGGTTGCATCTGGCTCTCTCTTGGCGCTAGGAAGTAATTCTTAGTCTTTGGGAAGTCATGAACTTCTCTGAGAATTCACATTGTATTCAAGCACATACAATAGTTTGCATATAATTTCAGATGGTTCACAGGCCCTATAAAAACTCCAGTCATCAAACCCCTAATGACCCATGGACTCCAGGCTCATAAACACTGGCTAAAGATCAATTACCGATCAGTTATTGATGGTTGAGGGATTTCACAAAGCTCAGAATGTGCAGAAAACAGCTGCAAGGAAAGCATGCACGGCTGGGCAGTAGCTACAACTCCCAGCAGGAGCTACCCATCTCGTATATAATCAAGCCCAGCATGGCTGAGAGCTCTTGCATCTTTCCTTCTGAAGAGCATCACATTTTCTACTCATTTCTATTATGAGATTTAAAAAAATTTTTTACAGCATCAGACCTCTTTGTTTTTTTATGATGGAAGTCAGCACAAAATAGTTCCTTTAAATAAAGGAAAAATACCTTACACTCATTTTAGTTAAAACAAACCAGGTTTGTTTTCTTTTTGTCTTTAATCAGGAAGAAGAGAAAGGGGGAAGGAAGCTCCTTTGTTAAAAGACTCTCTCCCTTTGCTGCCTTTTTCTTCCCACAAACCTTTGCTTGCTCTGATATCTTCTACTCCTTAAACTATCTTTCATTAGGTCTCATCTCACTCTCTCAAAGCTGGCATCTGAAAATTTTCTATCAGCTCCAGTCTTTCAAATGTCTAGGATTTATCTCACTCCATACCGCTCTGCACACATATCTGATTTATGAGCCCAAGGTGTTTGACTGACTGAGCTACCATAGCCTCTGCTCCTTCAGAACTCAAGGCAACATCATCTTCCTCTTTCAATAAACCTAACTCACCTTTCATTTTACAAAGTCATGCTTAAAGGAAAGCTAGAACAACTTAGTATTCAGTAATTGCAAACTATGATCTATTTTGCCCATCTTGCTATGAGCTCATTATAAAGCAGTTTGAGATTTTTCTTCTCCCCTCTCAAAGAAAAATACTCCAAGACACCATCATGTGATAAATACACACTTTCAAACCGGAGCTACCACCTCATCTCTTTCCACCTCCACTATTCATATAATTTGTTCAGGTTGTCCTTTGACTCTATTCTAGAAGCCCCGGCTCTCCCACAAGGCCCTCCTGATAGCCTTTCCCACCCTATCGTAGGTGCAAATGCGTACCCCTCCTCCAGACAGTCAGGGCTCTTGTGCTTTAAGCGAGTGGCTTTTTCATAGTTGTAGGTTGGTTTGCCTTTCATCATGTTCTGCTGCTATGATTAGAATGCAGTAGCTCTAACAGATTCATGATTTAAATGTTTATTCTTCAGCTGATGGTGCTATTTTAGGAAGCTGTGGACTATTACAAGGTGGAGCCTAGTTAGTGGGAGCAGAACATGGGAACCTAGGCTTTTGAAGCTTCTAATTAGTCTCTCATCCTGGTTTTGCTCTTTGATTTCTGGTCCACTGTGTGGTGAACAGTCGCTGCCACGTTTTCCTGCAGTCTTGATCTCAGCTGTCCCATCCTGCCTTCTCCACCCTGATGAACTGAAACTGTGAATCCCAAATAATGTATTTTCCTTTGCTTCTGTCAGGTGTTTGGGTAGCCAGTATACCAAAAGTACACCAAACCCTCCCCGTGGAAGAAGACTGAGTATTATTGTCTATTACTCTGAGACACACACTCCTTCCTCCGTTTTTGTTTTGTTTTGTTTTGTTTTGTTTTTGAGACAGGGTTTCTCTGTATAGCTCTGGCTGTCCTGGAACTCCCTTTGTAGACCAGGCCAGCCTCGAACTCAGAAATCCGCCTGCCTCTGCCTCCCGAGTGCTGGGATTAAAGGCGTGCGCCACCATGCCCAGCGTCCTCCGGTCTTTCTAATGTGGAATCTATTCACTTCTTGAATTCTCCACCGTGTGTTTTGAATAGGAGCGGCCATTCTAAGCAATGCCTGACCCAAAGACCATGCAGTGTTTAAGCTGCAGATGTGATCCGGTGGCTGGTTAGTGCTGTGTCTCCACCCTGATAGAGGAAGCAAGTCTGAGAGACAAAGGCTGGCATGGGAGGAGTGCAGAGACTCTTGGAGATGGAGGAGATCCAAGCTCTGGTCATCACTGCCACTTTCCTCCTCAGCCTTTAGTATGGGGCCACTGAATCTCTCCTCTGGGAAGTGAAGTCAAAGTTTCATTTTCTGCCTTTTGCAGCCAATGAATCTTCTCAAACAGAACCTGCCACCTTATTCATGTCTCTACAGCTAGTAGTGGATTCAGGATTCTGCATTCAAGAATGGCCTTCATAAACTATCTTCAGTTTTAAGCCTGAAATAACATTTGTCATCGTGGGATTTAGGGGCGTGGTGACTGATCACGTGTTACACTGTCACAAGTGCTATGAGGGTCCCATGTTAGCATTGCAGCATGAAATGGTAGCTTTCCATGCATTCTGACCATCTACTGAGCCTGAGTTTGTTCTGTTGGTATTAGGTCAACTATTCTGCAGACTATTTCTAACAACTGAATAATTAATTGGCTCTCCTCAAGCTTAATCTTGGAAGACCAGATGGGAGAGACTGCAGCATGCTTATCAGCAATGGTCTATACTTGGTCATGTGATTGATTTCCCATTTGCATGGTGCATGGAATATTGCGTATAAAAGATGAAATAATGTATGTGGACACTGATAAACCAGCTAGGTGGCCTTAGGAAAACAATATTACTTCTTTGGGTCCTGCTTTTCCCATTTGCCGGCTGGAGACATCTCATAGTATCTGCCTTCTAGTCCTACCGAGAGGATGGGATGGGGAAGATAAGCCCAGCAGCACTCTGTCCTTAGCTATGCTTTCTCAGAGTCATGTTAGGCTCATCCCTAAACACACAGGCCACTGTAGAACTGACAGGTTTGCTCTGATAAATACATGGCCCAAGGCAGGGTCACTCTTGCAAGAGCTGCCCTGGTGTACTTGATGAAGGAGCTGAGGTGAGCCTCCCCAAGTCTGATAAGCTCATTTGTCAGGTCTAGCTTCGGGATGCTTATGCTCACTGCCCCTGCTCTGAAAGCCTCTTGGCTCAGGCTTTGGTGATGAAAATGTCTCTTGAGTCTTCTGGCCCCCTGCTCTGTCCTTATGACGCACACACTAGTATGTGTCCTAACTAATGCCCTGGCTGGAATCTAGGTGCAACCTGACAGATTGCTCCTCACTAGGCCCCCGTCGGCTTGTGCAATATTCAAGATGCTGCTGGAGAGCACAGCTCTCCTGTATAAAGCCCAGTAAGATTGGCTGATGGGCCGGCATGGGCCACTTGTTCAGGGGGCCCATCTAGTTCTCAATCTGCTTACGTCCTTGCCCTTGCCGTAAGTTTTTTTCAGAAGCTTCTTTACAGGGACTCTCCTCCAGTAGAAGGCCATGGTAGAAAGATGGTGGTTCTGGAGACACGGATTCAAATCTTTGTCCTGCTGTCATGTGTCTGTGGAAACTAATATTTGGGAATAATAAGGCTCGTATTGCACTGAAGCCATGACCAACAGCAGCTAACATCCACAATAGAGTGGCGCTGAGTAAATGCTGCTTTCCTTTCCCATTTCTCAGCCGTAAGACAGAAAGCATCCCTGTCAACGAGGTACCTTATATTTTAGGAAGAGAACAGCACGTACAGTTGAGTCCAAAAAGGAATGTTTCCAAAGGGCACCGTGGGAAACCATGTATTTCCCTTTATTTACAACATGCTGAGAGTCAGATTTAGGCTTCTGCATTTCTTCAGCAACAAGAGAGGATGCAACATGAACTGAATGCCTGCCCAGCAGGGGGACACACGGAGAGGGTGGGGCCCTCGGCTGAAGACAGACTGTGCTCCTTGGTGCTGGTGGAAAGGGTAGACCTGCTCAGCAAAGCCCCAGGGGCTGGCATTCTATGATAGTGATGAGAGTCATTCCCATCTGCGCAGCTGGCTTACATTTTTCAAAGCACTTTCTCTTCTTTTATCTTTGTCCCCTCTTACAACGTCCATGTGAGATGGGTGTTATCGCTCCCATCTGACGGAAAGGAAATGAAGCCAGTGCAGGGGTATTGTAAGTGACAAGACGGGCTCTCAGGAGTCAGATATAAAGCAGCATTCTCTCTCTTCGCTCAGTGAGGTGACCTTGAACTAACTGATTGTACTGTGGGTCTCAGTTTGCTCGTTTGTAATCTTGTCTCAAAGCACCCATCCTTTGTCACAGGGTACAGAGAAGATACACTCTAGAGACCTAAATTTAAACCCAGCTCCATGCGGGATTAGCAAACAGGTCCCCAACTGCTCCTAGAACCCAGCATGCTTACTCCAGAGCTTGGAACCTCAGGAAGTTCACTTCGGGTATCCTTGTCCTCAGGACCTTTTCTGGAGACTGTTCTATGGTCCCTGGATGCCCTGAAAGGTCTCTGGATAAGCTTATAGCTAAGCTGAGAAAACACACTTCCTATAGAGATCAGACACCATTTTGAGTGGAATGAGTATTGACAATAAAGCCAGAGATCTGAATCCCTGCCAGCGTCCTTCTCTGCCTTAGAAGGCATCTTCATCTTCTCCATCTGAGAAGAAGAAGGCATTTACTTCTGCTGTGACCTATGATCTTTGGGGTTGTCATGGAGACCATGACAACAGCTTCCTCCCTGCCCTACTTGTGGCCTGCAGGCTCAACAGATGTATCATTACTCCATTTGTGCAGTTCTACTGTTACTTTTTTTTTTTGACGTGAGGAAGGCAGCTGGCAAGTCCAGAGAAAGCCAAGTCCTTGAAGAGAGTGAGGTCAACAAAGAGATAATCAGAGGCTGCTGGTAAAGGAGGCCAGCAGGCTGCCAAGGTGTCCTTTGGAGAAGTAGTTAGGAACCTGTAGACAGTTAAATGCTTTCTCAGTGTCCTGAGAAAGAGGCAAGAGGGATATGGTCTCAGACTAGGTCAGAAACTCCTGCTGCAGTAAAGGGAAGGCGAGATGCCATCTTGCAGAAATACTGGGAGGCCCCGAGGCCCAAGCGAGGCTGTAAAACCCAATGGGAAGTCAGTGGGCAGAGGGATTGGGACAGCATCAGATTCGGACTCAGGAGAATCTCAATCGTAAAGACTGGATAGCTTTAGTACTGCCCTCAGAAAATCTTTTATAAAAACAAAATCCCATCTCTTAGAGGATGAATGAGATTTCAGGGGCACATCGACGTGCCTTTCAGTTCATCCATACAAAGCCACTGTAAATGGTTCTGCATTATGAAAGCAGTTTAAAGTGTGTGACTGCCAGGCGGACTGTGCCACTTTCCGTCTACTGACTCTCCAGTCAGGTTGCATGTGTTCCGAGCCTAGCTCCACCACAAGCTTGTTTGGCCATTGTGACTAAACTTCTCCACTGCTCTGTGTCTCAGGTTCTGTGTTGGTGGGGAGGATATCGTCACTGGCCAAGGCCCAAACTCACGGAAGGAAAAACAAATTAGTATGAACAGCAAGCCTAAAACACCGAATGACTTCCTTACACACACACACACACACACACACACACACACACACACACACACACACACACACGCACTCATACATATGCCCCCACACACAGTCCAACAACCACAGTTGTCTCAGCCAGCCTAAGGAGCTCTTCTGACATGCCAGTTCAGGGCAGAGCACAACCATAGAGCTTTCAGAACCGGAGCAGCCAAGGTATGCACTTGGTACTGACTTCTAGTGCCAATCCTGTCTTTGTGCACAAGCCTCTAATACCTTCACACTTTTCTCTCTATGGCTCTGACCTGCTTCTGCCCCCCCTGCAGATCCTGAGCCCCAGTCTCGGGCCCAGCAACTACTCTTGCTTACTCTCCTCAGCTTTGGAGAGAGAAACCCAAGGATGTTGCTCACACTCCAGCTTAAGTGTCACCCTGGCTGGAGCCAACTGAGCTCATGGAAAGGGAGATCAGAGGTTCCCTGGACATATGACCACAACAGTTGTTGTGGCAAGCACCCAATGGGAAGCATCAAGCCAGGGTACCACAGCTTCAGCTGCCCAAGAGAGGTGCCCCACCCTTCTCCCTTCCTTCAAACCCTCTTTTCCCAAGTTTTACACACACACACACACATGCGCACACACATGTATGTGTGTATGTGTATGTATGTATGTATGTATGTATGTATGTATGTATGTATGTATACATACACACTCTCTGTCCATTAGGTCTCATCCCCACTCTCTAATTCACATCTCATTACACAACTGCATGGACTAAAAATACTTCTGGCAGCTGTGATCAAACCCAAACTGAGCAGGATGTAGATTTAATGAGGCTTCCATGGAAACAAGAATCCTTTTGCCAGGCAAAAGGATATGTCTGTGCCAGGAAAAGGAGGAGAGCAGGGGACCGTGTAGAGAGGAGATGGAGGTGTTGGTTACATGGGGACAGTGGGGAGTCCCAAGAATCTCCTTTACCCAGCAACTTTTTCTGGAAGGGGTTCAACCTACATCCGGAGACTGCACTGCCTGGCGACAGTCAGCCGCCCTGGTCAGCAACATTCCGAGAGCCACCCTACGTGGATGCGGCAAGGGAACCACAGTTTATTTTAGGCTTGAGATAAATATTTACCACCAGAGTCTCTCAAACAGACACTCAGCAGTTGGAAAAAATTATTAAAGTATAAAAATAAAAAGCTGCTGACTCCAGGGTTTGTTGATGATCAAAAACAAAAACAAAAACAAAAAAGCGCAGAGGAGAAAGGTCTCTAGATGCAAAGGCATTTTCTTCCCTGCAGGTTCTCTCCCTTGGAGAATCATTTCCCTCCAGCTTTGGCTGCTGGAGCCATGACGTTCCTCAAAGATTCTCAAAGAGAAAGCTGAAACCTTTGTTGGCACAACTGCCATGTGGCTCCCTGGTGTCCGATCTCATGTCACCCGGGCGGGGATGGCTCCTGCTATAATTTCTGCATTCTCTCCCAGGCCCTTAGCAGTTTCTTGTGAGTTCCCACTGCCAACGTAGTTATATTTACATCTGAAGGACTAGTGTTTTTGCTGGATAAAAAAAATGGGGACCACAAAACCATGCACCAATTTGTCCAGGAGCTGGTTTTTGCCAGACTTGTGAATCCAAAGTGGTTTTTACACTTTTATTGATCTGAAAGGAAAGAAGCATACACAACAGAGACCACAGGACTATCCTTACTCTCTTCGTGTACAGGGATAGTCTGACAGTCCCTGAATAGTTGTAGAATCAAATGGATTTCATTTCAAACTCTACTTCTTCCATAGATTAGATCAGTGGCTTTATGGAATATACTTAAATTTTCTTCAAAGTTTTAACTCTCTCTCTCTCTCTCTCTCTCTCTCTCTCTCTCTCTCTCTCTCTCTGTGTGTGTGTGTGTGTGTGTGTGTGTGTGTGCATACTCCTGGGAACGGGGTGAGCATCTCTGTGCATTTGTGTGCAGGCCCGAGGATAACTCAACGGTCATTCTTTACATGCCATCCATCTCTTTGAGGGTGAAGAGGTCTCTGGTCTCTTGTTGACCTGGACTTGTCTAGCAGACTGGGCTAGCCAACCTGTTTCCCCGGTGCTGGGATTCCAAGCATCTCCCTCACACCTAGCTTTTAAAATATAGATCCCGAGGGTTGTGTTCAGGCTCTTGTGCTTGCAAGGCACTATGAGATAACGACTAAGCTCGTGTCCCCAGCTCTACCTCAACCGTTTGAAACTCAATTCTCCCGATTGTAAAACAAGGCTAAGGGCACCCGTCTCACAGCTAATGAAGCTAAGAAAGGAGCACAATCACAGCCACACGCCTGCTTTACAAATCTCCACAAATTCAAAGGCATGGAAATCAATTTAGAGAGTGTCGGGAAACGACCCACGCTGGGTTTTGTTTTTTTGTTTTGTTTTGTTTTTTGTTTTTGTTTTTGTTTTTTTTTAACAACTATCTGGGTCACAAATATCTTGCTTTTGGTTCAGAATAAATATAAGATTTGAGTCCTTATTTGAGTCCAGATTCAGGGATTAGAACCCTAAACTCTCTCAGACCACTGTGTACCTCATGGACATTGGAATCCTGGGTATGAGGGTTTGAATGAGAATAGTCCCATAGGCTCATTGGTGAACTGTTTAGAGAAGACCGGGCGGCTTGGAGGAGGTGTGTCACTGTGGGTGGGCTTTGAGGTTTCAGAAACTATCAGGCCCAGCCCCCCCTCAGTGTATGTGTGTGTGTGTGTGTGTGTGTGTGTGTGTGTGTCTGTCTGTCTGTCTGTCTGTCTGTCTGTCTGAGACTTGTGCATCAGATGCAAGTTCTTAGCTACTGCTCTGCTCCAGTGCCCTGTATGCTGCCATGTTCCCTGCCATGATTATGGATCCACTCTCTGAAACAGACTCTTAATTAAATACCTGTTTTCCTTTTTTTCTCTCTCTCTTTCTCTTTCTCTCTCTCTCTCTCTCTCTCTCTCTCCCCCTCCCTCCCTCCCTCCCTCCCTCCCTCCCTCCCTTCCTCCTTTCTTTTCTTGGTTATGGTGTTTCTTTATCTAAGGCATTGGACAATGAAAGTGCTAACAATGCTAATAACGACAGAATTCACTGTTCATGCTAACCACAGCCCCGTGCCAGAGTTCCTAATGCACAAGAATCTCTCAATACAATGTTAACACTATAGAACCCTGTGCCAACTTACCTATGGTCGCTAGAACGCATTTAGAAACAGACCATTTTAATAGTACAAAACCCTCATGGGGCTGAGCAGGATAGCACACACCTTTAAGCTCAGTACTTGGGAGGCAGAGGTAGGTGAATCTCTGTGAGTTCAGGGACAGCCTGGTCTACATAGCAAGTTCCAGGACAGCCACGGCTACCTAGAGGACCCTTTCTCAAAACCAAACAAAACAAAACCAAACCTCCCCTGTGCTCTATCGTTTTTCTTCTTCTTTGTGATTTATAGATGACTACATAAATCACCCAATTCAATTGTCCTGAAGAGACACCAACACTATATTTGCTATCCCTTGAAATAAATAACTGGGCTGCTGTGTCAAAGGGTACTGAGAAGATAAAGCTTATGAGGTCAAGCTTACACCTGGACCAGCCACTCTACTCTGTGGACAAAAACTCAGATGGTGATATAGTCTCAGCCAGTTGTTCCGAGGAAGGGGCTAGAGGGTGTCCAGCTTAGCACATCACTCCTACCCAGGGACAGACAGTACATAAATAACTGCAGGGCTTCAAGATTAATGGCTGACTCAAAAAAAGAAGGGGGGACCCAAGTTTCATCTCCATGTAGAAAAGCCAAGTTCAGCTGCATGTGCCTGTAATCCCAGCCCTAAGAAGACAGTCAGGTGGATCTTTGAGACTCTCTGGGCAGCCAGCAAGTCATTTCCACGCTGTTTTTTTTGTTTGTTTGTTTGTTTGGTTTGGTTTGGTTTTTTTGTTTGTTTTTTAAACAACTATCTGGATCACAAATATCTTGCTTTTTGGTTCAGAATAAATATAAGATTTTAGTCCTTTTTTGAGTCCAGATTCAGGGATTAGAACCTGAAACTTTCTCAGGCCACTGTGCACCTCACGGACATGGGAATCCTGGGTGTGAGGGTTTGAATGACCTGCTTTGTTTGATGCCATTTCTATTCTAGTTTATCACGGATTACTGGCAGTTACTAGCTACTATTCAAGTGTATCATGGATTACTGCCAGTTACTAGTTACTGTTCTATTGCTGTGATAAAATACCATGACCAAAGCAACCTACAAGAGGAACCATTTAATTGGGGACTTGCTTAGAGTTTCGGAGGGTTAGTCCATGACCATTATGACAGGGAGTGTGAGGGCAGGCAGGCATATCTCTGAAGCAACAGCTGAGAGTTTACATCTTGATCTATGGGCAGGATGCAAAGAGGGGGTGAGGCTGGGCTTGGTGGGGCCTTTTGAAACCTTAAAACCTACTCCCAATGATAGAACTCCTCCAACAAGGCCACACCGCCTAATTATCCCTAAATAGTCCACCAACTGGCAACCAAACATTCAAATAGACGAGTCTGTGGGGGCTATTTTCCTTCCACAACATCTTATCATGTTTTTACTAAAATATAGAATCACTGGACAGCCATCTAGGCTGAACAGTTTACCGATCCTTAGTCTCCACTGTCATCTTCTCCTGCTGTTTTATGAAGAAACGCCACCTGTTCTTCCTTCTCCAATGATATTTAATTTTCTTTGCTGTACTTAAGAACTCTTCCCTTTTCCTATGGTTGCCAACAAGCCCAGGATGACAAGCACCCTGTATCCACGCTTTGTGTCCGCCCTCTTTGGTGTCCCACTTTGTTTTGCTGTTTTGTTTTCCGTCTTCTCTTCCTGGAATGGTCGTTATGCTCAGATCAGATGGTCTGATGTGCCCCATGCTCCCCCTTTTCCAGGTCACTTCTGTCTGTTCTTCAGAATAGATTGTCTCACCGTATGGACATCCGTTTGTCGCCCGTTACACCCTTCCGATCTGATAGCCACCAGACCTATAGTTTCTCTGGTTCTTCCCATTAGTGTGTTCTGTTTGAATGATTGGGATTGAATCCAAGACCTTGGACATGCTACCCACCTGTGACCCCTGTCAAACTACGTCCCCAGCCTCCAGGGTCTTCATCATTTTCATTCCTTAGCCAAGACCCTTCATCCTTCGTTCATGATGACTACATTTCCTTTAACCTATTTTTAAAAGGATTTGCAAAAGTTATGTTTAATGATGTTTGTATGCCCATGGATATATACGTGGGTATGCATGTGCTCAGGGAGGTCAGAGGTGTCAGAACTCAACCTGGTTCTTTTTTAAATGCTATTTTTTTCCTGCATACCACAACATGCATGTAGAGGTCAGGGAATAATTTAAAGGTGTTGCTTCTCTCCTTCCAACAAGTGGATACCAGGGATCAAGCTCAGCCAGTCAGAGTTGGCTAAGTGCCTTTACTCACTGAACCATCTTGCTAGACCCTTGTTACACCTTCTAAGTTTTCAAAGCATGTATTTAAATTGTAATTATGTGGGTTTTCATTTGAGGTATGTCTGCCCCTCTAGAATACATGGTCAATCTATAACAGAGGTCCAGGCTTTATTAGTGCCCATTACCTAGTAGCTAGTTAATATGTATTTGTTGAATAAGTGATGGATCACTCTGTCTTTTAGATTTTTTTATTAACTTTATCATTGGTAAGAAGCTTGAAACCTTGCATTAATAGAAACTCTTTTCCTTTTCAATAAAGAGATACCCTACATAGCTCCTCGAGCCTCACACATCTTTGCACCAAAGATAGTGAGTACTATAACAGTCCAGAGACAGAGAATTGCCATGTGGTTTCGCAGAGCTCATAGCAGAGGCAGAAACATGGCCAGTGCAGTCTCTTGCTGGGTTCCTCCATTCTGGTAGCTATTTTCTAACCTTCATTCAGAGAGCAAAAAACGGTGTGTAAAGTAGAATCCTCTTTTTGAAACAGATGTTTCTTTTTTAAAGTTGGCTTTCCAGACCTTTAGGCAATGTTGATAAGCATATAGGAAATGATGTGTGCTGACAATTATTTGCTCCTATTCAATTCTCTTATCAAATCTTTATAAATCCTGCAGTTAATCAAGGATAGTATAGAAATATTGGGACAAATTTTATACCAATAAATTTAGCAACATAGGTAACATTCAGATTTATTTAAAAAAAAAGAGCAAAAACAAAAACAAGTTGTTGCCTTCCAAAGGTGGAAGCTAAGTCCTGCCACAGACCCTTCAGGCCCCTTGTCTGCTTGGGTCGAGTTCTCTGGAGCAAAGTGGGCAAGGATTCAGCGAGTGACAGACACACACAAGGGAGTGTGGATCTGAATGCAATTTGTCAATTTGAGCATCAGACTTTTTATACAGAAGAAAATAGGGAAGTTAGGTGACACACCAGCAAGGTACAAAGAGGTTACTAGAGGTTAGTGGATTCTAACACAAAACAGAGTAATGCAAGCAGGGAAGGACTGGCAGGAACCAACTGGGCTAAGATTCAAGGTTAACAACTGGGATCAAAAACAACTCCACCTAAGGTCAGCTTAAACTTAGAAGCCAGGGGCAAGGGCTTCATGCCTTTGCCATAGTCCACCTTTCCCCTAGGCCATTGTAAATACTTGTATCTGGGTGTAACTCAGCTAGCTCTAGTTCTAAGTATCTACTCTAGTTCCTCCTCAGGTCATAAACTTCCTTCTTCCTAGATAATGGTGAATTCCTGTGTAGGGCAGTGACTTAGCTATTCATGCCCAAGGTTGGATCAAGGACTGCCTAGAATGGAACCTAGCTATATGTCAAAAATTCAATCTTTAGAAGCACTTATAATGAAGCAATATTAAGAGAAAGCACACAGATCTGTTTACCAACTAAAGCAAGGACATTGGAGCATTCTTTATACAGGATGCCTCCATTCCAGGAGACTAAGATTAAGTGAACTTTTTGCCTCAGGACCACGCCCAGACTTTCCAGCCTGTCAGGCGGGTCACTACTGGAGTGGATGTAGCAAAGTCCCTATTGCTAAAGACAGTATGCTTTGGACAGATGTCCTGGAGTATCTGAGGTGGTTCTGATTTAAACGTCTCTTTCCCAAAGGCTAGCTTTTATAGTATAAAAAATGCAATGTAAGCTTCTAAGATATGAAGTAACCAACACTCTGACCTAGCTGTGATCTACAACGGTGACCAGCATGGTACAATAGCCCTACGGATGTAGTAGTGGCAGTCATATCTTGGCACTAACCAACAGCTATCTAATTGGACTTGAGCCCCACTCAAAGGAAGGAAATGATGCCTGCTATTGGAAACCTTGCCAATTACATTGGGGCTACTGAGGTCATGGACCTTAAAGGGAACATACAATGACCACTTTAGCAAACCATCGTCATTCCTAACTGCCTTCTAAAACTTATCCTTATAAACCACAAGTAAGTGTAGCTATCACCATTCATCAAAGCACTTTCTCTGCAATGGCTGGAGACATTTTCAAAAAACCACATCCAGTCAAAATGCAGAGAACAAAAATAGTCATGAGGTACCCAGCCTCAGCTGATATATCTACAGTACATCTGCACATTAAGCCATGGGACCATCTTGGAAGAGAGGGCAGGAAGGTCTTAAGAGCCAGGAAGCTGAGAAATCTTCTGTGAGATCTTGTCTCCTAGGAATGACAGGGAGGCATCAACAAAGTGGCTGCCTCAGCAGGACTTGAATAAATACAGTACCAATAGATATGCTAACATGGTAGAGATAAATCTCAATTGAGAATTTGTTGATACATAAATCTGACTGGTTAATTATAAGCTTCTAGAGTTTTGTTTTACTGGGTTACTGGAATTCGGGACCACTGTCCACAGAGGAGTTATGGCTGAGAAGGTACGGGAGGCACTGAGACAAGCAAACCAGAGCTGGGAAGACCACCATTGGTCGCTGTGGGGGCTTAGCTTAGAGAGAGAGGCGGAGAGACCACTGCTGGGGCAGAGTAGCTGGGTGTAGCCCTACATCCTTAGGGCTATTGTACCATGCTGGTCACCATTGTAGATCACAGCTACACACACACACACACACACACACACACACACACACACACGTTATAACGTGCATTTCCAGAAGCTTGTGGGATAGCTAGCTGGGCATATATAAAAGCAAACAACAATTAGACTCCGAGTTAAATAAAATGGAGAGTGGGGGTTGACACTCCAAGCTCTCTGACCTCCATGTGCTACCACGGCACATGGTACCTGCATTCATATACGCAAATATCTGTACACACAAATTTATATACACACACACACACATTATACACAGAAAGTTAACAATTCACTAAAATTGGTACACATAGCATTGAAAATATAAATATGTATCAAAGAAATTTCATTCCTTAAAAATTATTATGAAATATAATTACATTTCCTTCCACTCTCTTTCCTTCTTCCAACACTTCTCATTTCTCCTGCCCCACCGTAACATCTCTGGACTCTTTTGTCTTGTTCTTGTAAATTTATATATAAATTCATAAATGTACAAAATACAAAATGCTGAGTTTGGTCCCATTACTTGTATGTCTATGATTTCAGGGATTAGTCTAGATATTGTCACTGGATAACTAGACATTCTATTCTTTGCTAAACGCAACTTCCTACAAGAAGATTCTAAGTCCAGATAGTTTCACAGGTACATCCAATTGACTGTCTAAGGGAAAGAATAATTTCAAAGTGACACAAATTCTCAGAAAACAAAGGAGAGAACTTCTTGACTTGCTCTTTGAGGCCTGTGTAACCTCGTTCTCCACTTCTTAGAGGAAGGTTTGTTTACACAGACCTCACAGGAGGGGAAAATGGAGGCCTGTACCCCGCACGAAAACAGAGAAGAACAGAGACAGGCAGTTTTACTTTTTCAGTTTAGAGTCTCATGAATGCCACCACTGGTGTAGCAATGCTAGAGATCAAACCCAGGGCTTCCTGCTCGCCAGGCAAGCGCCCTGCCAACTGAGCTATATTCTCAGCCCTTCTCATGAAAATAGATACAAAAGACCTTTAACAAAACCATGTCAGGCCAAGCACAGCAGCACACAGTTAGCAAGCAGGAGTTATATCCATCATGGAAGCTTGTGAATCAACATACATAGTTAAAGCTATGCTAATGACTTTAAGAAGCAAAACAGTATGTGCCTGTGTATATAATACAGGGGAAAAAAATCCTGACAAAATTCAATTCATAGTCAAGATATAAAGAAATGATAAGGATAAAAGAAAAGTGTCTCGACCCTAACCTATGCAAACACAAAAGAAAAAAGAAATGACTGGTATAAAGACATGAGAGAACTAAAATTCTTTGCACTTTTTTTTGGAGGCAGGGCCTCATACAGCACTTGGCCTGAACTCCTTATATAGATGAGGATGTCCTTGAACTTCTGATCTTCCTGTCTCCATTTCCTGAAGCCTAGCTTAAGTGGTGTTGTGATTGGACCTGGGGAGTTATGCATGCTAGGCGAGCACTCTTCCAATTTATCAACATTCCACAGCCCTGTGATTGGCAGTTTTTAAAATCTTAGAAAAAAAATAAAACAACAACTGGTTGCTAGATGAATTTTGATAGCCAGGCACAAGATATCGAGAGAACAAAATCTCAGCTACATAATGAGCTCCAGGATAGCCTGGGCTACATGAAACCTCATCTCAAAACAGTAAAAAAAAAAAAATAGATAGACAGACAGGTAGACACACATGTCCCACATAATTCTTTGAAATGAAAACAAAAACCATAAAATCACTTGAAATAAAATTAGCAAAACATAGGTAGGATGTCTGCAGCCACAATGATAATACAGGGTGTACTGGCTAGTTTTATGTCAACTTGACACAGCTGGAGTTATCACAGAAAAAGGAGCTTCAGTTGAGGAAATGCCTCCATGAGATCCTGCTGTAAGGCATTTTCTCAATTAGTGATGGGGGGTGGGGTGGGGTGGAGGTTCCCTTGTGGGTGGGAACATTTCTGGGCTGGTAGTCTTGGGTTCTATAAGAGAGCAGGCTGAGCAAGCCAGGGAAGCAAGCCAGTAAGGAACATCCCTCCATGGCCTCTGCATCAGCTCCTGTTGCTTGAGTTTCAGTCCTGACTTCCCTTGGTGATGAACAGCAGTGTGGAAGTGTAAGCCGAATAATCCCTTTCCTCCCCAACTGCTTCTTGGTTATGATGTTTTGTCCAGGAATAGAAACCCTGACTAAGACACAGGGAGATGGCTACATTGGTAAAAGGGCTTGCTTTGCAAGTACAAGCACATGTATTTGGTTGCCATCAGCCAAGTACAAAGTAGCCAGACATGGCGGCATACACTTGTAACCCTGGCAAGGAGAAGGGCAAAGACGGGAAGCTAGTTGCGGGCTCCCTGTCTAGCTATCCTAGCCTACTTGGAGAGTATCAAGTCAATGAAAGATAAATATAGACGAACCCTGAGGGAAGACACCCAAAGTTGATCCCTTCCTTTCACATATGTGTATACCCAGACAAGTGCACATGTGCACACACACAATATCCAAAACAAAACATTCCAGAGAGAGATTCAATATCTAAGCAAATGAAGAGCCATATGTTCACAGACAGAAACCTTCCACATTGTTAGTTTTAATTCTAGCCAAATTGGCATGTTTCTTAAGTACATATCACGAATCATAATCACAGAATTTTTAAAATAAAAACTGAGCCCAAGCACGATGGCACATACCTACAATCCTAGCACTTGGGAGGCTGAAGGAGGAAGATTACAACTTTTAGGCCAGCTTGAGATAACGTAGTGAGTTCCAGGATAGTGGTGCAAAGAGACTGCTTGGAAACAGGAGCATCAAACAAACAAAGGGAAAAGGCCATTGTTATAGGTAGCAAAGTTGCAAGGGCCAAGCCATCAAAGCCCTTTGACATCAGACATGGAGTTACAGGGTTTGGAGTTTGCCCTGAGGAGTTTCCTGTCTTGCTTTAGTCCAGTATTTCCTCACTGTATGCTTTGTGCCATTTTATGTTGGAAGCATATTCCAACATAATTTGCTTCTTGGTTTTACAGGGACTTATAATTAAAAGATTGCCTTGTGTCTCAGAAGAGACTTTGAATTTTTAAACTGTGCTGAGCGTATGAAATCCTATGGGGACTTTTGAAATTGAACTAAATGCATTATCATGTGGTTACAAGCCTATGGGGGCTTTCTCTTTCTCTGTTTTTCTGTCTCTCTGTCACTCTGTGGCTCTGTCTCTCTGTGTGTCTCTGTCTCCCTGTGTATCTCTGTCTGTTTCTGTCTCTGTCTGTCTGTCTCTCTCTGCTTTGTTCTTGTGAACAGATGTAAGCTCTCAGCTACTCCAGGACCATGCCTGTCTGCTGCTGCCATGCTCCCCAGCATGATAATCATGGACTGGAACCCTCTAGAACCCTGAGCCCCTAAATAAACTCTTTCTTTTATGAGTAGCCTTGGCCATGGTGTTTTCTCACGACCATAGAAAAATAAGCAAGTCAGCCAACAACTGGTCACACTGATTCTGAAATGAATATATGAAATGACATATGGAAGACCTAGAATAATCTTTGAAAGAGAAGAGCAACATGGAAGAATTCGCACCACTCACCGAAATGTCATAGTGATCAGCCAGTATGGTACTGAGCCATCTGTCGAAGTGAGTTTGTAGGCACCAGAAGGAGCAAAATTACAAAGCAAGGGATTGTGTATGTTTTCTAAGAAAATCAGTTTACTGGGAAGACAAGTTATAGACTTCCCAATTACAGAGCCTAAGAACAGTTGGTACACTATGTACAGACTGTGACCTTGAAAGCCAGAACGAACAGGAGCATTAATTAGGACCATGGCAATATTAAAGTTGTGACAATGTCCATGGCTTTTTCATTCTTACACCATGTGTGTCTGATCTGACCTTTAACTAGGTACAACTTATTTTGCAATCCATTTGTGTTGCTATCTTTGCATGTGTTTTTATTTCATGAAAAATTATTTTTAAGAGGCTCTGTTTGATAGCTATGAATGGGACACATGGCAGAAGTGTAAGACTTTACAAATGGAAGATGTCTCCATACCATGAACAACTGTCACATACAGTTCTGCTCTGGAAAATGTAACTCAGGCTTGGTGATGTGACTCAGGCTTGATCATAGTGATAGCCACCTTGTTGCTCGGGTGAGGAATGGTGATGGCATTCATTTTAGAATAGGATGGAGCCATTGCACTCAGAAGGAGGCTTGGACTGGGTGGTGATGTCATTACAACAGACTAGGAGACTCATTTTGGTGGGCTATCTCCCCTGTTCAGTTCAATGTGGTATCTCCTATACCACCCTTTAGAGCCCTGTTGAAGGAAGTTGCACCTGTGTCTCCTTCCCTACAAAGTGGTGAGGATGATTTGTAACCCCAATGCTAAGTACAGGGTCTTACCTATAGAGAAAGCAACTCTTTAGTGGGGGAAAGGGAGAAACTTGAGAACTGTTGAAATGTCAGTGTGAGCATAAAAGATGAGGAAAGAAACACCAGTAATGAGCAAAAGAATCTATTCGATGTACAGATATGAGTTTAAGACCCCATAGGGAGAGTAAGGTGTTGAAGAAGAAAGAGGGGTGAGGACAAAGGGTAGGATAGGGCAGCTTGTGGACATTTTGGAGCTGATAACAGAATAGTATTTAGACTGATATCCTGGTCTATAGAAAACTGAGAAAACTACACCAAAGGATTGCGAAGAGACAGCATTTGGTGACATAGAAATAGGAAACCAAGATAACTCTTGTCAGCCCCAGTAAAACTAGGTTCCTTCTGTGGCTGATAATTCTTATCAGAGTCCTTAAATAGAATAGCACATTTCACACTCAGGTTGTAATAAATGTTACCAGCAGCACAGCACACTTGTAGACTCAGATCTATACATCAGATCCCATCGACAAGGATACCCAAGGCATTTTGGTTTCTGCAGGGATGCAGTTGGCTTGCTCTGTGTACACAGCCTTGGCCTCTGGACATAGAGTGATGTTGCAGCAGATTAGCTCATGCAAATACTGTGTAGGATGGGGGCGGGGGGGGGGGGAGATGCTCCACACATAATCTCAGCAGTCCCAAGGGACTGAAGCTTTTTTTTTTTTTTTTTTTTTAAATTTAAGCTGTTCCCTACAGCAGGGGTGAGCTGTAGGAAACCCTGCAACCCACAAGGGAAGCCCTTCTTTCTGTTTGTTATCCTGAAATGACTCTCAAAGACTTATGAACCCTTTATGTTGGGGCTTTATAGAAAAGAATCAGAGGGTGAGGTATTAGAGGCAAATTTGCCACCTCCATAATTTCTTCCTCTATTCCAGCCTCGAAATTTTTTATTATTTAGGGCAGCTCCTACAAGTCCATTTTCTCATCTCTGATAAATTTTTTTTGCATCAATGGATGTGTTTGTCCTTTATATTTCTACTCTTGGACAGGTTCATGATGACTCCCAATATGAGTTGCTTTGAATGCCCCTATGCACTGCAGCAATAGCCAAGGTTGTTTCTGCCATATGCCAACATCCTATACAGCTTGGATCACAATAGAAGCTCCATCAGAGTCCACCCAATGATGGAACAAACAGCCAGTGTTATATTCAAGATTCTCGTCCCAGTTCCCTCCAGCCACTGAACAGAAACAGACATTCAACTCAATGTGAGTGATAGACTGGGACAAGGGCTTGCCCAGTGACCCCATCATTTTACAATATCCCTAGCCCAACAAGCTGAGTTCAATATTGTGACCCTGTCCCCTCCTTGTCTTGGGTTACCACTACAGATGGCTTATTGGTGGGTTCCTTCTAGGGAACAAACATATAAACCAGAGTGTTGTCTACCCAACGTGCTTGGTATGAAAATTTGCTCTGAATTAGAGTTGTTCATAGTGGTGTGGTCCAAGTGTACAAAATTCTATTTAAGACTCTGCCCTCCTTAGACAAACAGACAAACATCATATCTTGGATGCACAACTCCCTTCCATTTCCCATGTTTCCAACTGCATGGAGGAGACAGTCCCAACTACTGTTGGGTCTTCTGGGACCACCTCTTCTCTGTCTCCATCTCCTGTTTGTCCTGCCACAGTGACACTCTTTATTAGCACTTCTTCTATACTTTTCTAACTCCCTTGGGCCTTTGATGCTCTCTCTTTCTAGACTGCTCTCTCCTCAACTGCCAATGTCATTCTTCTTTTCCTTCCAGACTCCACCTTAAATGCTGGTTTGTCAAGAGGTCTCTCCATGTAAAGTTCACCCTTTATTCTCAATCTCATCACCATTTCATGCTGCTGACCGCATTTACCATGTAATATGATGCATATATATTTGTTATACACTCCAGTTTTCCCCAGCAGGCTGAAATGTGCGCAAAGAAAAGAGACCTTGAGTTCATCACCACTGCACCCTGATCTCAGAAGCTTCTGTATAGGTGCTTTTAAATTGGGGAATAAGTAAAAATTATTGTCCATGTAGCCACCTCTTCCTTCTTGTTCATGTAGAAATGTCCTATCTCCCAGACATAGAAATCAAGTGCTCCCTGTCTCAAAAAAACCAAAAAAAAAAAAAAAATAATAATAATAATAAAATAAAAAAAAACAAGACAAAACTAAGTGCTTATTGCATCTGATGAGAGTTGTGAGGTTGCACTGCTCTGAGGGCTTTACCTCAAGTCCACAATCCCTGTACTGGCTGGTTTTGTGTTTCAACTTGACACAGGCTAGAGCTATCACAGAGAAAGGAGCTTCAGTTGGGGAGATGCCTCCATGAGATCCAACTGTAAAGCATTTTCTCAATTACTGATCAAGGCAGAAGGGCCCCTTGTGAGTGGTGTCATCCCTGGGCTGGTAGTCTTGGGTTCTATAAGAAAGCAAGCCGAGCAAGCCAGGGGAAGCAAGCCAGTAAGTAACATCCTTCTATGGCCTCTGTATCAGCTCCTGCTTCCTGACCTGCTTGAGTTCCAGTCCTGACTTCCTTTGGTGATCAACAGCAACATGAAAGTAGACACTGAATAAACCCTTTCCTCCACAAATTTCTTCTTGGTCATAATGCTTGTGCAGGAATAGAAACCCTGACTAAGACAACCCCCTTCTTCTAACTGACTGACTTTAGTTTTATAATATGGAGACACATAAAGACCATGCTTAACTCTCACACTGGTGAATGTGGGTCAGATACTCAAGTATTCAATTTTCAAGCTCCTATGACAATTTATAACTAATGCCTTTATTCTATAGATGAGGCCCTGTGCCAACAACAACAAGGACATCTAGCTCAAGACAAGTGTCCATATGTTAAAACATGAGCGTCCTTTCTAAGTGATGAATATCTTGAGCATTAGGGGTCACACTTACTTTGAAAACCTGTTGTAAACCATCAAGCATGATACAGAGGCAAAACATTCCTCTCATTTATTATCACAAGCAAGGCTCCAAACAGAAGAAAAGAGGAGATGACCAGGGTGTAAACAGGCAACACAGGAAGTCACTGTGATAAGTGCAAGAAAAATCACAAAGAGGAGTCCAAAGACAGTGATGTCCCCGGTAGCCATTTACCTGTTTATGCTTTGACAAAAGACTATTGCCCTCAAGCTCCAGCTGCAGTGAGGCTGTCAGTGACACTGGGAGGAGAGACGGGTCGGTGATTAAGAGAGCTTACTGCTCTTGTAGAGGGCCCAAGATCAATTCCTGGCACCCACGTGACAGCTCACAGAGAACTTTAATTCCAGTTCCAGGGGGTGGGGTGGGGATCAGATGCTCTCTTCTGACTTCAAAGGGCTCCTGTGTACAGGGGATTCATAGACATATGCTCACACACACACACACACACACACACACACACACACACACATTATACAGATAAACGTGTTTTTAAAAGGGAGAAAACGTGAAACTGTTCAAGCATTAGATAAGGTGACAGTGGTGTGGATAGCACAGATGATCCTGGGGTACATGTTTTTAGTCTGCCCTGGATTTTGACAGGTAAATTTAGCTGAGGAGGGGGCAGGGGGTCAAGGCAGAGGCAGAAGGACTTGTTACTGCTAGAGAATGTGCAGGGCACATTTACGGAATGGAATGCCTACATGATAGGCAGGTATCTAGAGACCACCTTCAGACCAGCCTGAGTCCTGCTACAGATTGGGGTTTTCACTATTGAGTAAGAGAGACTAGTGCTTCCTCTAACTCCAGTCTTACTTTGGAAAGTTTTCCCTCTAGTCATTTAAATTAACATTGGCTTAGAGAAGAACCCAGTTAGTAATCCACAGCATGGTTTAGTTGAAATATAATTAGAGACCCTTTGGTGGTGCTAGTGAATTTTACCACTACCATCCCCCCCCCAAAAGAATTATGTTTGAGGGACAGTATGTGGCCAGAACCTTGAGGACTCGATCAATTACTAGAGTAATTTTGGAGATGAAAGAGTAAAAATGATCTTGCTGTGACTAGAAGCAGAAGTGGGAGGGGAAGCTGGAACCGGAGGATGAGGCATGGAAAGGCCTTGGTGGCCCCAAGCTTCCTGAAAGGGAAGGTAGAGGGGATGAAGACACAGTTGCAGGAAGAACACACAGGACAGCCCTTGAGGACAGGCAGTAAGTTCAGTCTTAGGTACACCAAGAATAAAGTATACATGTCTGTTGGATATCAAGGCAAAAGGGCCTGGTGGGCAGGTAGTAAAGACTCTAGAGATGGTCAGGGCATCGTGCACCATGGCCAGGAAGCTGGGAGACACTAACTGAAGGACTGGAGTGACCAGGGGACTCATGGGTGACTGGTGAAATGAAAAAAGGATGAGGCAGAGAGGAAGATGGGGGAAAGGAGAAAGGTAGCAGAGAGTTGGGAAAGAATCAGAAACCAATAATGGAGGGAGCAATTGACTAATAAATGCCACAAAGATCACTCGAGGTCACAGAAGTGGCTCGGTGGTTATGCGTATCTTCTGCTCTTCCAGAATACCTGAGTTCGGGGGCCCAGCTCCTATGTCACATGGTTCACAGCCATCTGTCACTCCATCTCCCAGGGAATTCCATGCCACCGGCCCCTGCCACATGCAGATATACACACTTACACACAACTAAAAAGAATCTTAAAAAGAACATGTGAGCTGTGTTAACCCACATACGGATGATGCCCGTGTCCATATATCAAAACTGCAAAGCTTGAAAGTTTATGCTAAAGTGGGAGGCTAAGTATGAAGCTTACAATTAACAGTCTCTAAAAATTAGTAAAATACCTTTAGTGTCTATAATTTTAACAGAGAGACATCTGTTGGTTTGTTTTTCTGCAAAGTCCCAGGTAGTGTTCAAGAGAATGTAACAGTCGGGGTTGGGGGTGTGTGTGGAAAGACCCAGAAGTCTGTGTATACAAAAGAGCAATGGTGAATGAAAGCTTTGTGAAGAAATCTCAGTAGACAAGGAAAACAACAAGTTGTTGTTTGGGAAATGTATTTGTTTTCTGATTTGGTCTTAAGAGCAAATGAACCTGTTTGTAGGATGATATTACAAAGAGCAATGGGCAGAACATGGTAGAGGAGACTGAGGCTAGCCCCAGCCAAGAAGAGCTGGTAGATCAGCTCTCTGATATTCCTAGAGAGGTTGGGACGGAGGACACAGGGGGACGGACACGGAAGCCAAATCCCTTGCTTGGACACGGCAGAAGAAGAGTGGCTTCATCTATTGAGGGCAGGGTAGATGGGATGGAAAATGGAAGGATTGGAACTGTGACCAAGTGGATGGGACAGGAACCCATGGGAAAGGCATGAGATAGTCATGATGTAGCCTTGACAGTCTGGGTGACAAGAAGCAGGCCTGGTGCTGGTGACAGCAGCCAGCTTCATAACTTCCCGTCACGTCACCTCAAGGTCATGCTCAGTGTTCCCTAGCTTACTGATGTGCCAGTCGAGTTTTTGTTCTGACACAGTTGCCTACCCTGACTGCCTGTCCTTTTATATTTTCCTCTTTTGTTGGGACACTTGTCATACTGGAATTAGGGCCCTTGAGACTTTGATCTGGCCTGATTTTAACTTGTTACAGTGATAAGACCCTGTTTCTAAACATGATTACATTCTGAAACAGTGAGTAGATATGCACTGTGGGGGGCCTGTGAGAGTCAAGTCTGGGGGATGGCCATGGAACATGGTCTGTAGCTATACTCTAGATTGTTCTGATGGGCACATCAGTAGTAAATGGCGGTTACCAACTGCAATGAAGCCAAGAACTCCTCCTGGTTTTGTTTCTCTCTTTTTAAATCTTCATTTGTTCACAAAGTCATTTGTATTCCAGAAAAGACTGTTACTTAGACATTCCTAGCTCAAAGTTGATCCTTTACTACAGAGAAAATGACCCTGCAAAAGCGAAGGCGAGATTAAACATGAGGCAAATCACTAAATTGTGCACATTACACCCACAGGCTAAATCAGCATGCATTGATAGAGCCAGGCTTGCTGGAAACTGGTTCAGAGATCTACATCTGTGCTAAAGCGAGCAAAAGGCTTTAAAGTGTTTTGTGATCACTTATTTTCCTGTTCAGCTACAGGAAACCCAAAGTCAAAACAGCTTAGTAACCCAAACTGACCATGGCATTGTGTGTCCTCTCCCCAGTGTTTCCAGGGGCAAATAGAATTGTCCTCTTTGAAGACCCCAGAATAAGCTTAGTGAGAAGTTCACAAACTTCCTGCACTGGGAATTCCTCAAACCAGGTTCTTCCTGGATGGTATTCATAACCCCATAGTAGGTGCTTTTTGCCTTTTCCTATAAACGCTGTAGGTTCTTGTATACTTAGGACAGGTGAGAATGTACCAGAACAGGTAACAGAAGTCACAGGTCAGGGGAAAGAATTTGAACAGAAGGTATCTAACCTTTGGGGAATCACACACCATCCCACAGTTTCAGGCTTCAGCACCCTGACCTCTGAGGAGCATCTAATATTTTAGAGTTGGCAGGGAAGTTAGGCTCACTTACAGATGGGACTACTGACAGTTGGAGTGAGTTTCTCAAGGACACACGTAGGGAGGGCTCTGGCTGAGCTGAGAGAATTGTCAGGTCTCTTGACTCTTAGCCCAGAGTCCTCTTTTCACTCCTGGAAAAGCATCTAAACCAAAAAAACATTCATGCAGGAAGTGAGCTCAGCTCTTAAATACACCTGCTATGACTTAATTGTCCTTCTTCAACTTCCTCCCTGGAAATTCAGGTTCAGAAATGCATAGGCTAAAATTTTTAGAGATTGGTTGGATCTTTAAAAAGTACACTTTAAATATCTCCCCTCCTTTCCCCTCCCCCTGCTATCCTCTGGCAATTCCATTAAAAATAGCTTTGACTTGAAATTGGCCTGGAGATCATCATTGGATCTGCAATTATATAACTCCTCAACTGAATGTATTATCATACCAAACAAAACCCAAATGGATTTATGGCAGGGCTGTACTGACTGAGAGGAAAATCAAATTCATGTAGGGAATTGCAGAGCTCCAAGGAGCGAAGTGTGTGTGTGTGTGTGTGTGTGTGTGTGTGTGTGTGTGTGTGTGTGTGTGTGTGTGAGAGAGAGAGAGAGAGAGAGAGAGAGAGAGAGAGAGAGAATGACTGTGCATGTGTATGTATACCTACATGATGTGTTTGTGTGTGTGTGCCTGCGCACCTGCACACATGAGTGTGTTCACTCATACATGTGATAGGAGAGCTCCAAAGACTGTGTGAAGCAACACACCCTTGTCCCAGCCTCTCTGTGCATCATGACTGGCAGAGGTAGCATGGTGTGAACTTTGCAAACCCACAGACCTATGTGGAGATGATGGAGGGACATCTGACTCCCTCATCAGGGACCATAGGCAGAAATTCCCCACACAAAGATGACCTGCAGGATACAGAATCACTGTTCTTGGGAATGCCTTGTTCTGTGAACACTTATTATCATCTTGCCCATTCGTCTTTACTCTTTCTTTCTTTCGTTTCCCTTCAGTGAATTACTTTGGGCCCCAGAAGATAAATGGCCCGCAGGAAACACCCAGGTAGGCAGTGATGCTCAGGGACAGATGGCAGCACACTTAGCACCACACCAGTGGGCTTCTCTCATGCCTGTTTCAGGCTGTTCATCTCTCCATACAGCACCTTCCCCAGCATTTGAGAAAAGGCTTCTTCCTCCAGTAATATGCTAAGAGATAACCTTTCCAGGGTATGATGATACACGTCTTTCGTCTCAGAAGCAGAGGCAGGCATTTGTTTGTGAGTTCAAGGTCAGACTGGTCTACTTAGCTTAATAGTGAGATCCTTTCTCAAAATAAAACACACATGCACATGTGCACATGCATACATGTAGACACCCACATTAATTTTTTGCAAAATTAACCCAAATCCAAAGTATTCTGTTGATTCGGATAGCGTGCTGGGTAAAAGCAGGAACTCTTGGTTTGAATCTCAGTATCTAGGGTTTCCCTTTTTCAAAATGGGTGCAACAATAGCTTTTCCTTTATATGGGTTCTGTAAGGAGTGAATGGGTTAGTCCATAGGAAGTGAGTAGCTCAAGTCTAGGCACACAGGAAGTACTAATGGGCACAGCTGCTGTCACTAGTAAGCAAGGCTACCCGTGAGACTGGCCAGGTGTCGGTTGGGAGCTGAAGCAGAATGAGGACAGGCTAGTAGCAGGGACCATGGCAGTGATGGGCAGCACAAACAAAGACAGGTGCTGAACACATGGCCTGTGGACAGATGGGCTCAATGTGTTCCTCCTGAGCATTTACTTTGAGCAGTGATTCTCAACCTGTGTGTTGAGACCCCCTTGGGGAATCTAACGATCTTGCCACAGGGTTTGGATACTAGACATCCTGCATCTTGGGTCTTTAAAATTACAGTTATGAAGTAGCAACAAAATAATTTTATGGCTGGAGGGGGTCACCACAACATGAGGGACTGTATTAAAATGATCACAGCATTAGGAAGGTTGAGAACCACCGAGCTAGAGATTCTGGGCACTGGGTCAGGCCATCGACATTTTTAGGCTTCAGATCTGTAAGGTTAAATCTGAGGGAGAGCCCAGTCCTCACACTGTAGAATTCTTTCTTCTTAAAGATGACTTATTTTTAATTAAGTATGTGGGGTGTGTGTGTGTGTGTGTGTGTGTGTGTGTGTGTGTGTATGTGTGTGAGCACATGAGTGCAGGTGCCTGTGGAGGCTAGGAGCATCAGGGTCCTCTGAAACTGGAGTTATAGGCTACCTAACATGGGTTCTATGACCTGAACTCACAGCCTCCAAGAGCAGTGTGCCCTGTTTAACCACTGAGCCATTACCCCAGTCCCATACTGTAAAGACCAATGAAAATCTTCTTCTCCATGGTTACAAGGGAAAGCAGAATTTCTATGCTGCCCGAAAAGCATTTTCCAGGCCTCCCTGCCCTCCATTCCTTTGATAAGACAAGTATCAGACACTTTTTGAGCTTAGCTGCACAGTTCCCAGGAGAATGTCTAGACCTATGCTTATTTTGCAACAGAGAATAATGACAGGGAAGGGAGGCAGCCCCCATAAAGGGAGTTCTGCTTTAAAGACAGAAATGAGAATCATGGACTTTAAATCTTTGCGTGGCTATGGCTGCTGAACTGTTATAAGAAATGGTCCTTGGATCTTCTGGACCCTTTTTCAACATCCACCGTATTGTTGGCTGAAAGACCAGGAATGGAACCAGATGCTGGACACATTTGATACACAGTAAATAAATGGTGAGTTGATACACAGTAAATAAATGGTGAGTGATGACAAGGTGTGTGTGTGTGTGTGTGTGTGTTTGCGCATAGGTGTTTATGAGTGTGTTTGTGTGTGTGTGAGTGTATGTGTGCATGTGTTTATGTGTGTGTAAGTCTATGTGTGTGTGTGACTGTGTGTGTGTTTATCTGTGATTATGTGTGTGAACGTTTGTGTTTGTGTATATGTGTATGTGTGTACTTGTATGTGTGTATGTGTGTGTATGTACATATGTACATGTGTATATGTATGTGAGTGTAAGTGTGTGTATGTGTGTATATGTGTATCTCTGAAGCAGAGAGTCAGCAGCCCTACCACGAAGAGTGGCTATGGGTCTCCCTTTGCCTGAGAAGGAAGAGTTTACTTGACAGTCTCAAATAATGGCACACCACTGCTTGGCGTGTGTGTGTGTGTGTGTGTGTGTGTGTGTGTGTGTGTGTGTGTGTGTGTGTGTACACCATCATTGAAAGGATCTGTAGATCCCAAAAGGAAGAACAAGTTAAGAATTTGACTCTCAGAGAGTGGTACTTCCCAGACAAGTGACTAAGTTCATGCCTTGGGCCATCTTGCCCTGAGGATCAGCCACTCTTTTCAAGTGGACAGACAGGCAGACTCCCACTCTTCACAGCTCCTCGGGTACACCTGTAAGTGTGTGAGTTACAGGGAATGGAAGGTAAAATGGTAGTGGTGTGCTGTTATTTGAGGCCCCAAGTAAACAATTTCCACCAACCATTCTTCCTCTGGCAAAGGGAGAGTGTAGCCACTCTTCCTGGCAGAGCTGCTATCTCTGTGCTTCAGGGAGGAAGCTGGCTCTCTCACTTGAGAGTCACATGAGTGACTGGATGAGCATCTACCTTTAGAAACAAATTTAGAACAAAGAAAAAGCCCTGGGCTGGATTGTCTTCACAGACTTTTTAGCAATGCCACTGCTGTCTCACAAGCATGCCAATGTAATTCATTTTATTTAAACAAAATCGTCAGATATTTCAATATAATATTTAAGCTAATCTGTCTTGATGACCTCTTTCCCTCAGAGTACTGTTTGCTTATTATTATTATTATTATTATTATTATTATTATTGTTATTTGGGGGATTTGAAAATGTTTGTTTAATTTTTGAGAATTTCATATTTGTACTATTCTTACATCATTTATCCCCTGGCTTGGTGTGGCTGGCTAGTTTTATGTCAACTTGACATAAGTTAGAGTCACAGGAGAGAAGGGAGCCTCAATTGGGAAAATGTCCCCAAAAGATTTGTGGGCTATAAGCAAGCCTGTAGGGCATTTTCTTAATTAGTGATCAACGGTGATGGACCTAGCCTATTGTGGGTGGTCCTGGGTTCTATAAGAAAGCAGGATGGGCAAGCCATGAGGAGCAAGTCAGGAAGCAGCACCCCCCTATGGCCTCTGCCCTGCTTGAGTTCCTGCCCTGACCTCCTCCAATGATAAGCAGTGTTGAGGAAGCACAATCCAAGTAAACCCTTTCCTCTGAGTTGCTTTGGTCATGGTGTTTGATTGCAGCAACAGTGACCCTGACTTGGTGACCTCTTAGTAGCAAGTCATGTTACTACATAGCTTCATATAATTAACTGATTTGATTAAAAAAAAATCTTTATCCTTCAAAGAGTCCTTGCTTATTCTGAGATTGCTTCTCTGTGCCCCCTCCAGAGAATGCAGAGGAAAGCATCTCAGACAGCCTCCAGGACCAAGGCAGTCCTTGCTGCAGCTACCAAGCATCCCAGAGGCTGTCTGAGGCCCTATCTTTTGAGGCACTGAACAAATAGTTCACTAAAGATCTTATCTCCCCTGATGGCGTGAGACAGAGAGCCCACATCTAGCAATCAGCCTGGCTTCTTGCTCCAACCCGGGAGATTTCTGAGGAGCCCTCTGAACTGTGGAGCTGAAGATGTGCTGGGACTTTTGTGTGGCTGACGTCACATTCCATCTTGACCTACACTGGGTTGTGTTTCCTCCCGATGTATTCAGTCTCTGGGCTCTGCCGATGGAGTAGCCTTCCTCTGTGCAAATATCCTATTCAGAGTCTGGTTTCTAGGAAACCTTACCCCCACAATTAACTAACCACAAATGAGATCTCCTGTAGGTATGAATTAATCTTGTTTTCTAATAAAATATACTTTCTGTGTTTTCTAGCACTCTGACACCTTGGCCCTTGCTGTTTCTGGAGAGATTTCCCCTCAAAGGGTTAACAAACTCCTGAAGATAATGAAGGACTCATCTGCAAAGAGACCTTTCATACACAAGCCAGTCCATATGGCCACTACTTCCTTTGATGAGCTCTTACACTTGGACACCCTTTACTTGTGCCAATTCTGTAGGGTCCCTAAGTCCCACAGTCCCAAGAAGTTATTTAGGCTAGACATTCCTAAACCTTCTCATGTGGCCTAGCCCATCCTTCTCCTGGAGAAACCACAGCAAGGCTGTCTCCACAATTCTCTCTTCCCACTCTCTGGCCTACTCCAGAGCTTCCCCATGTAGCATGTAGCCCTGCAGCAGCTAGACCACAGCTTTGCAGGCAGCTGTGAGTACAGATATTTTCACTTCACAATGGCCACTTCTGCATCTGCGTGCGTGTTACACCATGTCTGATGAAAATGCATTTCAGGTACATTTTCAAATGTAGTGTTCAAACACCACTTTCTTCAAATCTCTAGAACATCGGAGTCCTTGCAGGGATCCTGCCCTTTTAGCAGAGAAGCCTCAGGGAAAGCGGCTCTGTTAGTCACTTCCCAGCAAGCTGCCTGGTGCTCGGTAGACCAGGTTATATTAGGCAGGATCCAAATTTTCCATTATTCCTGCCCTGTTTCCACCCACCCTCTGACTCTTTGTTTTGGAACAGGCACAAACAAGAGTGAAGACTTTCCTACCTAAATAAACTCTTGAGTCTTCTAAATTTATTCTTGAGTCTTTTTCTGCCTAAAACTTAATTTTTTTGGATCTGGTCGAACAATAAGGCCTAAGCCTGAGCCTTTGTTCCACCTCTGTGGCTTCTCGTGGGATCAACCTGCATCTAGAGGAAAAAGCATTCTCAAGAAGGGATGGTCATATTAATGACATATGTTATCACTACACAAATTAGGAATTGCTTTTGGACTCTCTTAACTTCTCAAGAAACACAAAGCCTCCAAAAGACATTCTAAATTCTTTGAAGAAATCCCCTAGACTCAAGTTTGGAAACAATGTGATTCACATGCACACACCAGAGACACAGAGACAGAGAGATAGAGAGACTGTTCACAGTAGAATAAAGCTTTGCTCTCTATCAGACCATTAAAAGATTTTTTTCCATCCATTAAACATTTTGGCTTACCATGAGTTAAAAGCAATACACCCTACCTTCACCTGAAGTCTCTGGGGCTCAGTGACACAGGCAATTCACATTGTCTCAAGCCCATTAAGACCACGTCAATGCCAAGGATCCTCTGAGATCCTGCTCATTACAATCTCCCAGCTCCACTCTCCCATGCACATGCAAGTGTTTTTGTTTGGAATGGTTGTTTCTTTGTGATGTTTCTTGGTTTCCAGAACACATGGTTTGAGGGTAGAAGTTATCTTTATCCACACTATATCATCAAGAGTACTAGACATGCTGTATGGGGAAGCTATTCAATTGACTGCCTAGCATGCACAGAGTCCCAGGTTTGGTCCCCAAGATCATCAAAACCAAGAGTGGTGCACTCCTGTGATCCTGGAATTCAGGAGGCAAAAACAAGGAGGGTGTGCAAGTCAAGGTTCTCCTTGACTACATAGTCAGTTCAAAGCCAGTTTAGACAAAACATTCTTTCCAAGAGCTAATCTAGATAATTCTGATTGCCTGAGTGGAGCACTCTCCTCCCCCCGATTTCTTTACACATTGATTTATTGGATAAATAGGAATTTATCCCTGCTTTTCCCTATGTGAGCACTGTGGGATCCAAATCTCCAAAGTGCATTGGCAAGCCTTAGGGAAGAGCCTTTTTATACCTATGCATCCATCACCGTGAATTCTCCGTACCTCACCCATCTCCCTAAGGATCATATGATGTCCCAGCTGGCAGTTCAACATCCTCATTTGGCAGAGGATCAAAGCAAGAAGGTCCAGATAGGAAACGAAAGACTGCATAAGCAACTATGGCCAGTGCAGCTTTAAGGCAGAGTGTAGAAGTTATGGGCTCTGGAGTTTTAAACTAGATCTTGGGTTTGTCACCAAATACTTGTATAACCTTCCATTTAATAAACTATACATCTGCAGTTAACCTTGTCGTTGGTTCTTTTGGAAGGAGAATAACATCTCAAGGCAACTGTGGAAATTAAATAAAGTAATTAATACCTAGGACATTGCCTGGCAAATAATGTGCTACATGCATGCCAGCCACATGTGTTGCAAACCTGTAGAAATGCAGACTCTTCTTCCATTGCTAAGAATTTGTTGGGACTTTGCTGACCCGTGAATGACTACATTTCCCAGCACTCCTTGCTAGGACTGTGAGTGAATGATGGCCAAAGGGGTGTGAGTATAAGTTGTATGTGATGATGGAAAGCCATGTGGTTGGTCACAGGCACAAAGACCTTCTTAACTACTGATTGGATGATGCCAGAGCAAATCAGCATATTACTCAAATGGAGCCCCTGAGGAAAACAGCCTGTCTCCTTGACTTAACAGCCCAGAGGGCTACTTAATCAGGGCACTCAGTCTATGAGTAAGAAACAAAACTTCCCTGTGAAAGTCCTGAGATCTGTGGGCTATTGTGGGAGCTGGAAGGAAAGCTAGGGTTAGAACTCAGTTTGCTAGAGTGCTTGCCTGGCATGCATTAGTGTGTATGTAACCTATATGACTCTTGGCTGCAACTTTGGGGCCTGAAGAAGACAAAGGTAATACAGGCTAGCTCTGTGTTCTTTAGGGTTCCCACAATGAGTGACAAGACGAGGCTCAATTATTTCAGCCCGGGCAGGATATTCTGTCAGAACAGTACAAAAGTTAGCAGAATTGCAGGAGCATGGTGGTCAGGCTCCAGTCTCCCCTCTACCTGTAGCTGTGTACCTCTGGGCAAGCCACATGATGTGCTCCAGCTCTGCCTCCCTCATCTCTAAGATGAGGGCCTGGAGGATCTTAAAGTGTTCTCAGCTCTAAGGATTTGGGAGCTTTGAAAGTTCACTCATTCAACAAACATGGAGAGATCACTGCACAACGGGGTGCTCATGTGCACAGAGAACTTTCAGAGATGCTCTCTGAAATCAACATACTCAGAGTCCTAGAGTCAGGCAAAGGTGTTCTTCATGGCCTTGTAGCCCTCACTTACCTTGACTTAAATGGGGTGGGGGACATGGCTAAGACCCACCTCACAAGGCTGAGTACTTAAGAGAGGTGATTGTTTCAGAGGAGCCTGAGAACAATTCAGAAAACTCCTTTTTTGTTGTTTGTTTGTTTTACTTTTTGTACCTTCAAAATGCTGCACTTTTGACCCTAAAAGAAACCTATCTCCTATTCCCCCATTTTCCAAGTAAATCCAAGGCTCATGGAGGTGAAACAGTTTGTCTAAAGCTCCTTACCTGGAAAGTGGGTCAAGTGTGGTAACCTAGACCCAACATGACCTTAGAAAAAAAGGGGCATTTCAAAAAGCATTATGTTCACCCTGTTGAAAGGCCTGAGGGTGATTTTGGGCTTCAGGGCTATCGATTACTGATGCTACGATGTGCTTACAGAGAGGAGCCTAGCATGGCTGCCCTGTGAGAGGCCCAATCAGCAGTTGACCGAGACCGATGCAGATACTTACATCTAACCATTGGACTGAAACTGGGAACCCCTATGGTTAAATTAGGGGAGGGATGGAAGAAGCAGACCCCATAGGAAGACTAGCAGTCTCAACTAACCTGGAGCCCTGGGAGCTCCCAGACACTGAGCCACCAACCAGGCAGCACACAGGAGCTGGTCCAAGACCCCAGACACATATATAGAAGGTGACTGCCTGGTCTGGTCTCAGTGGGAGAAGTCTCTCTTTGAGAGGCTTGAGGTTTCAGGGAGGAAATGGACAGGGGGAAGGAGGAATGGGATAAGAAACTGTGGGAGGGGGGCTGGGAGAGAGGCATCAGCTGGATTGTAAATAAATTTTTAAAATCTTAAATTTTTTTTAAAAAGACCTTTTCTTTACAGTGGATGTTACTGAACAGGAGGGGATTCTCAAAGCTCCCCCTACAGACTGTGTAAGTTTGCTCTAATCAGGACTGACATCTTTCAGATCTGACCTGGGATAACTACTGAGCCCCTGGAGCAGTTCCTTGGTACGCTTTTCAGCCTCGCTTTCTATTTATTGTACCATTCCCAGTTTTGTTTAGAAATATGTCGCAGTAAAATTATCCGTGCAGCCAAACCAGGGTAGGGGTGGAGGATCGTGTAGCTACCTTCTGGATGCAAGGATTCAACCTTCCAGGGAAAACAAAAAGCCCCTCACCCTGTTGCCATGGGAACAGCCCTGTGCTGCGCTGAAGATACTCTGCAGGAGGCTGCTTGGGAGCAGAGCTAGAGAGAGGGGGCTTCCTTTCCAATGAGGTGTGTGTGTGTGTGGGGGGGGGTGACAAAGCAATCTAGTCAGAAATTCTGATGCCTGTTGCTTCTCAGAGAACTGCCCCATCCTCTGGTCATGGAACAGCTACCTAGATAGCTAGAAAAGGAGCCATGGCCCAAGGATTACCGTAGAGCTTTCTGCTTAGGAGTCACTCACAGGGCAGGAGGGCTTCCTCATCCCCGAAGCTGCAGTTCCATCCCTGACTCTCCAGGAGAAGAGGTCATGATACCCATTTCCTGAAGAAGCCAAGGATGTAACCGGAAAGAGATGGGTTAGATCAGAGGTTTGGAGATTCCTCACTGTCTCCAGTCTCACACCATGCATCCAAACAAAGACAGATAGCTCATCTCCTCAGCCCATCCCCAGCTATTTCTGACTCATACTCTCCTCTGAGGACCATGTCCCTTGCCATCCTGTTTGAAGAGCTCCAGGTCAAAGGGGAGGGGTCAGGTGGCACTAGCATCAAAAAACGTGTGCTCTGAGGTCAATGGACTTGACCTTTCCTGACTGTCAGTTCCTGGCTCTGTGACCAGATCATAAACCTCTGGGTCTTGCTTTCTCTGTCTATCAGGATTGCTTGGCATATTATACAACGGCAAGGAAAATACTTAGCCAAGTGCCTTGGCTATGATGGGTCTATAACAAATATAGATTGGGCAGAAAATGATTACAAAGTTTAGGCTCAGTGATTTTCAGAGTTCCTCTACTAGTAGGGGACTGTGATTTTATTTTTTTTTCTTTTAAATGTATCACGTTCACTCTTCATGGTTCACAGTCTTCTAATTAAAAGACAAACAAACAAACAAAAAAACCAAAACAAACACCAAAATACAACTCTCATTCATCATCTGCTTTAGTCATTCTTCCTTTAAAATAATTGTACTAAAAACAAATAGCAGGAAAGAGAAATACAATGAAATGCTAATAATGTGTTAGATAGCAGGAGACTGTGCATGCGGGTTTTTTTTTCCTTTTACTATGGAAATAAAATCTTTTAAAAAGTGGTGATATCCAACAGTCTGTCTATGTGATCTTTCTCTTTTGACATCTATTTTAAAAGGCTTAACAATTTGCAAACTTTATCTTTTCCAGAAAATATTTCCAAGTCATCCTCTCCAGGCCTGGCTTCCTTCCCAGGCTCTGGTCCCCCCAGAAGAAGAGCCAGAGGAATCCTTGATCCACCAGTCACAGGCACACATGGCATGCTGCTGCTCACCTGACCCCGCCATCTTGTGTAATCTGATCACCCATATGCGGTAGTGATGGGACTAACCATGCCACCCACTCCTTTGAATGCAAGTTCAAAGGCTCTCCGACTCTCCATTTTGGTCAGTAGATAATTGGTGGAACCAAGAATTTGAATCCCCGAGTACACTGCTCCCTCTTCAGAACATGTTTCCCCAAAGGTAGAATGTCTCGACACCCCAAATGTATCCAAGTTAATAGCTCCACTTTCTTTTCTTTCATCAATGGCATGCCCCTCTGCAATGCCAAGCCAACAGTCATCTGGTCACCTTCCTGCCCTCCTCCTTCCCTGCCTTCTCTTTCTTTCTCTCGTTCCTTCTCTCTTCACTACTTTATTCACTCCATCCTGAAGTCCTGTCACTTCTCTGTCCCTCAGACTGTCACTTTCCCCCTTTCCCATTATAAGCCTTCTTATCCAATTCTGGTCATCTCCACTCCTAATGGTTCATCTAGTCTCGATAACCAGAAGAACACCAGATGAATTTTTTCTTGGGGGGCCAAGAAATCAAAAGCTATCAACTCCTTAGAGCCTAGGATTGAAAATGATTTGCCATTATCAAAAGGGTGGGGCAACAGGGAGATTCGGGAGCATTCTTCGCTTTTGCCTTGAGTCTTTTATATGAGTTCGACCCAACTTTTCCCTTCTTCTGAAGCCTAAATCTCGACAGCCTCTTAGCTCTGAGTTGTGCACACAGTAGATACCTAATAAACATACGTTTTTAAGTTGCACCATTTTTTAAAAAGCCTCATTTGAGCTACAATAGAGACCTTATAGGATAGACTGGTGGTTCTCAACCCTAAGGGTTTTGTTTGGTTTTGTTTTCTTTATAACATTGATGTCTGTGCCTCATCCTTATTGGCTCTAATTTAACTCTTCCTGAATATATCTGGTCCTATACCTTTTAAAATATCTCCAAGGCTGAGGACTGCTGGTTTATGGAGATGACGGTGAATATCAAAAGCTCCGATCTTACTGAGTAGCTGGAGGATTATGAAATAAGTCATCCAACCTCGCTGGGTCTCCATTTTACCTTCTAGAGAGCTGAGTGGTTGTACTGCACTGTTCCTATGGAGCACTCAAGTTCTGATAACATTCTCTGCCTTCTCGTAGAGTGTCCCCACCACAAGAGTTCACCACTTACTTCGGAGGACCTAAAGACCTTTGACTGATGTTCCATGAACTAGAAGACATAAGAAATCTAGTGTATGCTCTTTCATTTTTGTTGTTTCTCCCCAGCCTGTTCTAGCCAACCAAGCAGTCAACTGATGATAAGAGGGTCCCATGAGAGTGGGGCTTCATCTCATTCTTAGCTTCACAACTGACATTTCCTTACACTTATGGAATGTGTTTTATTCAAAGTCATTAAGCCTGTACAACCAAATTGTTTCCTTCAAAGTTCCTCCTACGTTGAAGACCGGGAGCTGTGTCAAATCAAAGGCTTATCTCTCTTGCTGCTTTAGAACATGGAAGGTATTGTAGGAGAGAAAGCTCAAATTTTGCCCTGGGGGCTTAACTGAAAAAAAAGTAATGTGTGCATCTGCATATCTGTAGGTACACACACACACACACACACACACACACACACACACACACACTCACATATACAATTTAAACCTAAATACAAAGTTCTACAATAGATTATCTGGTAGTACCCAAAGAAGGAAAAGAGGTATAGTCTTTCCTCTCTCACCAGCTGGGTCTCTGGTTTGTAATACTTGTGTCATGCTAAGTTTATTCTTACTCTCACCAATTCTTGACCAATAGGAGGGCTTCCAGGAGTTCCCTAATATAGAGGGAAATGACAAAAACAATCTCTCCCATTCTTTCTATGATGCCTGCCTTCCATTATGCTAGTAACTGTCATCAAATCTATCCCTGAGTTTTTCATAAAGTTAGAGGGAGGTCAAAATCAGAAGGAAGAGGGCTAGAAAGTAAGTTGTATGGCAGACAGTTAAGCCGGTGATGCCAAGACAAGATCTATACAGGTAGCAGTGAGTGTGGGCTTGGCAAAGGCCAAACATCTGGGCTGAGCACAAGGACCTTTTTAACCTATCCAGTGTCTTCTTAGTAGCTGAGTGACGATCTTACAGACTCATTGTGTTAGTCATCTTTCCATTACCATAACAAATAGCTGAGACAAGCAACCTATCAGGAGAAAAGCTTGTCTGAGCATACAGTTCTAAAGATGTCCTTGCTTCAGGCCTGTGGTAGCATGGCATGGCAGGAACACACTGTAGAATAAAACATTCACCTATGGCCAGAAATTGACAAAGAGGAAAGTGAGGAGTGGTGCCTCAGTGGTCCCTTTGAGGACATGACCCCACTGGGTTCCAATTTCCACTAACTTGAAGTAGTGTCGAGTGTCCTTTGGGGAGCCCTTATGATCTCGACTATAGCATCAGTGTCCTTTGGCTCTCAATTCTAATTACTTTTCTTCCTGTTTAATATAAGCAGTAGCAGGGGGCTACTGTGTTGGTACATGCTATTCAAGGAGCTGAATCCTGCCTGTTTGTGACCATTACCAGGGGTGTCTTCCCTGTACTGATTTTCTTTGCTTAATTCTTCAATCTCAGAATGTCTCTTCCATCTCATAGGTGTCAAATATGGCTTCATAGATATAGACCATTCTGTTCAACCCCTGTGTTTACACATGAGGAAATTGGTCCCTTCCAGAGACAGTGCTCCTATGGTTATGTACTTGGTGGCGTTACCATTCTGATATTTTGAGAGCTTGTGCCCAGGTCTGATGGGTACTGTGAGGAGAAAGAAGAGCCCTGACTTGGCCTTTAGCCTTTCCTTTTCATTCTAATCTTGTCCTTTGACAGTCTCATCTACTCCATCTTCTCTGTCACCTCTGTGCTGCTGACCATTTAATCTGTGTCCCTTCCTCAGATCTCATATTGTACTCCAGGTTCACGATTTCATTGTCATCATCTCAAAGGCAAGATACCCAAACCAGAATTCACCCCTCATCACACAAATACCGTAGTGTAGTGTTCTTCTCTCTTATTCCTATATTCTAATCCCATCTATCCTACAGAACTGGATGAAAATCAAGCAGCCACTTCCTTCCCATTCTCCCTCTACTGTGCCACTCAGTCTCCAGATCTACGTTTTTACCATAGATGTCTTCTTACTCATTTCCCTTCCTTTCAGTGGACACAATCCAGGCCCCCACCATACCTCACATACATTGCTGTGACAGCTCCTTAATTAGTGGCTTTCTTCTAAGAGTCTCCCCATCTGCTGCTTCTCCATCCTCCATATTGCTGCTAGACTAAGTTTTCTAAAACACCGATCTGTCACGCCATCCTCTTGCTCAAACACTTCTGTGTTTGTTTTACTGCCTGCAAAGTAATGCACTTTCAGCCTGTCAATCCGGGCTCTCTACTGCTTGCTCAGTCTTGGAAGTTCTTTCCCTCTATACAATTTTTATTGTTCAGATCTTCTTCAAAGGCCACACACTGCCTTTTAATTTCTAGAAGTGCCCCCCCCTCGTATTACCCTTTCAGAGCACCCCGTCTTTAATAAAGGCATCTTCCATCCCATACATTCTCCACGGACAGTCACATTTCAAATATCTTAACATTAATTTGATGGCATGTCTATGATTTAAGACTCACGATTGTTAGAAGGAACAAAACCATGAACAACCTGAAGAATAAGGCATAGAGGATCTAAAATATTTTCTCTCCACTAATCAGCCAGAGACTGTTAAGATGTTTCTCTTCTAACCTTTGTACCTTGTACTCTGAAGTCTTACCACTGGGTGTTCATGACTTATAAAACTTTCCTTTCCCTACTACTTCAAAAGGACCCACTGAATACAAAAGATATCTGAAGCTAAATCGCCTTGACATTTGTCAAGGTCATCACTAAGTTAATTAATCTCTGTTATGGGCTTAGTGGTTGGTGGGTAAAAGTAGGACATTGCTATATGCACCAAATAGGTCTCATCATACATTGGGCTCTGGGCCTATCAGTGCACTATTTTTTTTGTCCTAAGCCAGATCTTAGGGAGGCATATTTTCCTATACTTTGTCCATCTCAGATCTCACCCCTCTTAAGCCTCACTCAATGCATGAGCAGAGGGAGAGTGCAAAAGAACATGGGGGTGAACCAAGCTAACCTCCTTAGGAAGTTATCACAGAAAGCTCAGCCTGGGGCCTGACGAATGTAGTCTGGATTCCTGCACACAAAGCACAGAAAAGCAATGCTGTAGGGACTGTGATTACCTTTATCTTACAGTCTGTAAACCTTAGGATTCTATGACTCACTAAATAGAGCATTTATTGCTCTAATGCCTTTATGGAGCATTTCATACCAGACACTATAGGAGACAAAGTCAGATATGCTCCAAATATAAGAAGTTCATAGGGCAGTCATGAAGATGGCTATATACTCAAGGAAACCAAATATTGGCAGAGAGCCAGAGGTAGCAACAGATTCAGAGGTTTTGCCTAGAAAAAGAAATTTGGACCATTGGCCTTAACTGTAAGTTAGCCTTGAGAAAGAAAAGATACAAAGGCACATACTTTGGGTGAAACTCAACTATAGATTCCTTGAAATCTAATCTTTTTCACAAAGCTCAATTCAAGAGTTATCAGACATCTTCCTGCCAGGGTGGTATGCACAGAGGAGAGGGTAGGGTACAGAGATAAATAAGAACTCTCAGCCTCAGACCTCAGACCAGACCAACAGCATACCCTGTGCGTTGTCCAAGAGTCTACACCACTCTCTTCCCTTAAACATTTGGTGGCTTGCTCATATTATTCAAATCTACTTTCCCCTTGGGCCAGACCTCCCAGAACAACATCACAGTCTCAAATTTGGAGATCTGAAAGTTTATGGAAAGAGCTTCAGACCCTAAAGTATTTGCTTGATACTTATTGAGACTGCGTTAAAGGCCATTTAATGCTTTCTTTAACAGAAATGTAACACATCTGAAGTTCATCTGCTCAGTCACATGTTGCCATACCTGTCAGATGGGTGCAATGATGCTGCTGGCTGGGAAGGCAGAGATGTATATTTGCATTTGTCCTGTTCGTATACATGTATGTGCATGTGTGAGCTCATGCTGAGGGCAGGGGGAAGAGGGAGAATTCAAGTGCAAGCAATAATTCTCAGTGATTCAAACATCGGGGAAACCCAGCTTGGCTTTTCTGCAGGCCTCTCCTAGGAAGAATACCTGTATCTAGGGAACAACCCTCAAGCCTGGATAATTGAGCTGAATGACAGGAGAAGTCCTTTAGGAATCCCCAGGGGCTTGTCTGAGTAGAGCCATGAACACTCATAATACCAGGGAAGAAAAAAAAATAACAACAGTCCATCTTGGCACCCTGGCTGTAAATGGCTCATTTACTCTGGCAAGAGGAATGGAGTTTTAATGACAAATTGTAATGTTGCACAGCAGGCTGGGTTGTGTGCTGTAAATTATTTGGAAAGAGGCACTATACCTTAGTACAAAGAGGATTGCTTTCTGCTGCAGAGTCTAGTCTAGGTGTGGGATGACGGCTTCCCCCAAAGACCCCCGCCCCCATCTCATCCCATCCAGTGTTCCCCTCCCCCATTTCCAGGCCCTCTCTTTCCTTCATCTGGGAAATGAGGACATGGCTTAGTTGGATTTTTATCACAGTGCATTTTCACTCATGGGAAGGCAAAGAGACACTGTAGGGCTTAGCAGTGCTCTGAGCCCGAGGGCACAGGGCTCAACAGGCAACTGTCTGCCCTTTTGAGAACTCCCAGAGTCTTTGCTCCACATAGATTCACTTTCACATTGAGAAGGGAGTTCTGAGAAGCCTAGGAAAGGTCTAGAAGTATACCAGGAGACCTGAAGAGTCCATGCTGTTAACTTCTTTTTGAAAATGCAGTCAGTGCATGCATGTAGATGGCTCTTGTGGATAGGAGGCAGATACCATGATGGCAGAGATAGTGCCCTCCTCTTAGCATCCACGATCTCCATCTCATTCCAAGGCTTCTTGTAATTGAGCTAGCCATGTAACCAGCATTGGCCAACAGACAATCAATGAAAACGCAGTGTGTCATTTCAAGGTTGAAGCCATTGAGAATCTAAGTGTTTCTTCCCTCTCTCCTGTGCACTCTAGTGCTGTGGGTGTAGCTGGAGTAGTCAAGAGATGAAGGCAGATGACGTGTCCTAGACTGTGCTTTGTGTTTGTATAAATAAGAAACAAAACTTCATTACATTAAGCTGATGAGATTTCTCTTTTGATTTGTTACTTACAAGTCACGTGAACCTGCCGGGACCAATATAACCATCAACTATGTGGTTTATCTTTGGAACAATATTTCCTAAAGCTAGGCGGGCTGTTCCCCGACTTGCCTCTGCATCGGCCTTGGTTTTCCGCAGGTCTGACTGTGAAGCCGTGTCAATGCATTCTGCCAGGCTTACACTCCAGTACCAGCTCTGCTACTTCCGAGGTGATCTCTGAGAATTCATCTAGCCTGGCAGAGCCTCTATCTTTTCAATATGTCAAACAAGAAGACCTATCTTGCCATGCTAGTATGACAAATTAGGCAATATTTGTAAAAGCCTTAAGGCGGTTCTCAACCCACAGCACATGCTCAGAACAGTCAATTCCTTCCTTCCCATCCCTGTCATCCTTCTTAAGCTTTGATAGGGTCCTACATGAAGGAAGTCTAATGAAAACCCAGCCTGACCATAGGTCTCCTAAGAAATCTGTGTGATCTAAACACTTGAACGCTGTGCATGTCACTTGTCAGTCATATTTCTTAGGCAAACTGCACAACATCTAATTTTTTTTTCACCCTCGGAATGGAGGGCAGAAGCCTCAGTCATTGATTATCTTGAAGTTCAAACAGTACCTGGGCACACAACAGCCACCACATGTAAAGGTTCTCTTCTGTCGTTAGCATCTCACTTGTGGATGAGAATTTGAGAGAACCTGAGAGCCAGACACATTGCTCACACAGACTGAAGTGCAGGTGGCACAGGATGCTATGCACAGAGCTGTTTTCTAGTCCTCCTCTTCTCCAAGATATATCTCAGAGCCACCAGTAATTACCTTTTCTCAAGTGTTTTTGGTTAATTATAAAGACAACTCAATGGTTAGGAGTGGAGAGAGTGAAAGGAAGCCAAAAGAGGATGTTAGACACATACTCTGCAACTGTTCATCTATTCTCTAGGTGACTTCAGGTATTCCAGTTACTGAGCCAAGCATGGAGGCTGAATGGGAGTCACTGTCATCACAATTGCAGAAGAAAGAGAGACACATAAACAGAGTGTTGTAAAATGATGTTTGAGAGGACAGCAGTAGATTAAGATACTAGGGAAGATCAAATTCAATATTCACAGTAATTGTGTGAATGTGTGCGCGCGCGCGCGCGTGCATACTTTCTGGAGAAGGTGACCTACCAATGCGTTTTATAGGATATGTAGCAGTTTCTTGGCAAGGGAAGGGTCAAGGTATTCAAGACACTTAGTATATAATAAATCTTCTATAACAGGTCATATTGTGCTGTTCAAAAAAGGATGGTCTCATCCAAACCAAAATACTTGGAAAATCTAATGATCTCACTCTCAGGCTTAAGTCTAGATAGCACACTGCTAAGAAATAAGAGTTGTTCTACATGGATTGGGCATTAGGTGCAACTCTAAAATTAAATTTAGGTTATATATATGTATAAAAAGAGCAACAGTACATAGAGAGACAAGGCACAGGAGAGTTATGGCCAGAGAGACAGAAGCTGTGATGTGCTGTTAAAGCAGAAAGCATGAGGTGAAGTGTTGAGCCATGAGGTTGGGTAGGTGAGTGGCCCTGGTCCCTGATGTCATTGCTTTCCAGGATAAGGAGGTTGCATCCTATTCTGCTGATGATGTGGAGTCACTGAGGAGCCCAAGAGCCAAGCTTGATGTGGTAACATGTTGCCATTAGTGCTCATTTCTTAATGTGTCCTCTCTGTCTCAATCATTTGGTTCTACCTGTCTTCAGAAGTATGTTCCACTTTTTGGGCTTCTAATACAAAGCCTCAAATTTGGCTTTTATTATATTATCCCATTGAAGAAATTGGTTCCAGGGTTAAATTATTTATCCCAAGCCACTGAAAAATCCATGCAAACGCCACCTGACTCCAAAACACAACACAAGCATACCCTTGGTCCTACCTCCTACACCATTTCAGCTTCGACACTCTCTCCCTCCTCCAATTCCCACTCGATGTCTGGCTCTTGCCATGTCTCTACTTCATGTTATTCCTCATCTCTCTGCATTCTGACCTCCACTTTGAGGTCATCAAAGGTTTTGGGTCAATAGTCTTCTTGTAGTGCCCCACTCTCATGTGCTAAAGAATAGAGTATCTCCTGGCTTTTCTAATACTGCATCTCTTTTTGCTGGTAACTCTCTATCCATTATACCTTATGCATTATTAAGATCACAGATCATAAGGAGCCCACCTTTGGTTCCTTTGGTGTAGTCTTTTTAATCCATTTCATCCATACAAGTCTTGTACAGTATCTCTATCGAGTAGATTCAAATCTCCATCTTTAGTCATTTTTCCAATTGCCTTCCTGGCAGTTATGCTTGAATGTTTCGTAGGCATCACAGACATCTCAAGATTGGCAAGTCTCTCCCATGGCACCATAATTTCCTCATTCAGAGGCACTGTCTTTCTGGAGCTGAAGCTGAGAGGCTGAGATCTATTCAATTCATCTTGTGTTTGCTTTATATCCAATCCAACCCCGTGTCCTTTTACCTAACAGCTTTGTCTCAGACATGTCCAAGATCTACCTCATTCCACCCCACCCCCATTTACCTCACACTGCCTTATACTAGGTCTCCATGACCCCCATTCTTTTACGGTGAACAGCTTCCTAAGGAGCCTTTGCATTTGAGAAAGAATGTGTTAGTTACAGAATGTGACAGGGTTTATACTTGCTTAGCCAAACTCTGCATGTGTGCAGTTGTGAACAAGCATCTGGTCAACCTGAGTGACCACAGGGATAGATGAGAATTAATCAGTACAATGAGTGAATCAATAAAGAGACAGGACCAAGAGGGAAAAGAGGTCAAGGTCACAGAGACAAGAGCAGAGGTGGAGTAGAATTGTCCTTAAAGCAGAGAGATTTCCCAGGTACTAAGCCTCATGAGAAAGTTACCAAGGAAGCAAATTTCTTTGTGTGTGTGTGTGTGTGTATGTTTAGAGAATAGCCAGGTTTTCCCTTAATCTACAAAGGAAAGCTCTAGAGACCAAAGTGGCTTACTTAAGATATACATTTAGTCCATGGCCAACCTGGAGAGAATTTGGGGTCCCTTGTCTCTCCCTGAAGTGTCTGTTGAGATTGAGTTGAGTTATGAGAGAAGAATGAGTTGTTCTTGGTGAGTTTCCTTTGGGTGATCACTTCTTGCTCAGTTAAAGTGTGAGCAAGGAAACCAAACCAAGAAATGAAAATTCTGGGGCCGGTGAGATGGCTCCGTGGTTGAGAGCATCAGTGTTCGTGCAGAGGACTTGAGTTGACTTTCCAGCACCCACACGGTGGCTCACTACTGTCTGTAATGCCAGTTTGATGATCTCTATAGCCTCTTCAGCACCAGGCATGCACATGGTACATATACATACATGCAGACAAAGCACTCACACACATACCATAAAAAAATAAATCTTAAAAATAAATAAATGAAATTCATTCACCAGAGAACATAGTGTAGTTGGGAAATACTGTAGGCCTCTTTGAATGCTGGGGAAGGGGTACCCTCTTTCACTACATAGACCCTTTCAGTTTTTTTATTGAGAATTATAATGTATTAGTGCCTTAAAAATTATAGGCTGGGTGTAGTGGCTCACACCTTCAGCACTCACTTGGGAGGCAAAGACAGATGAATTTCTGAGTTTGAGGCCATCCTGGTCTACAGAGTGAGTTCCAGGACAGCCAGAGCTACACAGAGAAACCCTGTGTTGAAAAATGAAAAAAAAATTACAGAAGAGCTAAGTCACTTTACAGAGGAAGGAACCTGTTTGCTGAGCACACAGGGAATCTGTGGCCATGCTGGGAATAGAATTGAAGTATTCAGACATCCCTCCACAGGAAAAGCACTGAGTGTGTGCAATGTGGGCAACAAATTCTGGCATGATTCCTCTCCAAATTTGTCCAAACAATATAAATGGCACCACCTCACAACTTCATGAACCCCTAAGCTCCAATACTTTGGAATGTGACTTTATTTGGGAAAAGGGTGACCATGATTAGTGAGGATGAAGCCACATTGAAAAAAGGTGGGTCTCTTGTCCAATATGGACATTGGGAAGATGGCTGTGTGAGGGCAGGTACCTGGGCAGAAGGTTTTGTTATGATAAAGGCAGAGACTAGCGTTATGCACTTGTAATCCACAGAATGGCTAGGCTTGCCAGAGACCCAATCCAGGCTAAAACTAAAAAAGACTGGGGGTGGGGGGGGCATATTTCTGTTATTTCGAGCCACATCATGTGTGGTGCTTTGTAATATTTCTCTAGGAATAAATACACATGGCTTCCAGGGACCTGTATGTTGTGCTTTCTTGATAACCTCACTCAACTGGCTTTTTTTCCCCTATGTTCTAGGATACAATAAGCCCATAGCCTTCCAAGGATGTTGTGTGCACATGTTATTTCCCATAGAACATTTGGTTATTTCCAGCTCTTCATGTAATAGACATCTTCATGCCTTATTTGGAGCTGCTTTAAATAGTACCACTTCAGAGAGACCTTTTCCAGAACATACCTACGTAAGCTCAAAGCATCCTGCCTAACTCCCCCACCACAGTCACATCAATCCAATCGTTTCCTAGCTGCTTGTTTGCTTTACACCTCTAGAATGCCAGCTGTATAGAGGAGGCATGGACCATTCAAGTGCAGCTGTTGCTCTAAACCCAGCTCAGTCACTTCTGGGAAGAGTTCATTCACCATCCTTGACGTGGTACACAGCTTGGAATATAGACGGCAATCAAAGAATTTGTTCTGAATGAGCGGATGGAGGAATGTCCTACTGATAACAAGTCTTGCTGTGTGTCCCCTTGCTGAAGGCAGGAAGCAGACAGTCATGAAACAGCCTGCCCTGGGTCACAGAAGGACTGATCAGGCAGGTGCCTCACGGGAACCCGAAATAGAATTGGAAAACAGGCCTCTAAGATTTAAAACACGTGCTTCTTTCTCTAGTCCAGTGAAAATATGTGTAGGTGTCAAGACTTTAGAAATCAAATTACACTCTAAAAGGACCCAGGGATCTGGCCACCAAAAAAAAAAAATCCTAAGGTAATTTAATCTCTAAAATGAGCAGTAGTATACTAATTTGCAGTCTGTAGGAAATTCAGCTTTATGGGGATAACATAGTCATGATCAAAGCAAAGTTGTGACTTCTATTCTGAAAACACAAAGATATTTATTTGTTTGACATGCTCAAAGGGAGATGAGTTTTCAATATAAACTCATCTGCTGTCTTTACCCTTTGTTCAGGGTTAGATGCTAGATTCAATAATTTGTAGGAAAAGAAAGAAAGAAAGAAAGAAATCCACCAGGCATTTCGATTTGAGAGTTGGTGGTAACAGTTTTTGACCAATTTGAAATTTCTCAGCATTTTGTTAATTTGACCCTCTGGGAGAAAGAAGCTATTCAATTCACCTCCTTAGAGAGAACAAAGAATGACTTAGCATGGCCTGTGTTTAAGCAGGCTTCCTACTCCTCCAGGTGAATAATCACTGTTCACAGTTCCCCAGACTCCTCCATGCACCTGTCCGGTAACTCCTGAGGAAGGTTGATAGATGGCAGACACTCCCTGAGTTCCTGTTCTCAGAAGAGGAGAGGCACCAGGGAAAGGCTGGTATATTCCTGCTGCCAAGGCAGGGCACAGTGGTTCCTGTGAGAATGGAGAGAGAGGCCTCAAGACTGAGAGAACTTCCTGGCACCACTCAGAGAGTCTGCTGAGAAAGGGATCTCCAATCACTAGAATTTGAACCCCATGGGATAGATTTTAAGTGCTGGGTTCACTGGTGTACTTCAGGACTAGAATAATAGATAAAAATGCATAAAACAGGGGCTGAAGTTCTCTTCATTGAGAGAAAGAAAGAATGAGCAAATGACCGTGTACCACTCATCCAGGTTAAGCACACGAAATCCAGGTTCACACCCATACCCCCATTGGGGCAAGAGTAAGTTCCTAGGGAGTGGGAACTTGCCACTGTGTTTGCAACAGCCCATCTCACCTCTTTGTTTTCGTAGCTAAAGTTAACTGATGGGGCTTGCAGAGTTCTGAAGAGATGCTTTGCCTCTGTCCTGTTTGGTGTGGAAGAACCTTCAACAAAAATCTGTGGAATGACTGTGCCTAGACACTGCTTTCATGACTCCTAGGCAGGACAAAGACAGGGAGCAGAGAGGAATACAGTCTTAGCACTCTGTTTATCTTATTGTGTGGGGACAAATAAATAATCTAAGCCACCTTAGAGGGGAAACTATATGTGACAGACCTCCTATTAGCCACCACTTTGAAAATGCCTTCCCAGTGCCGGGCACTCGGCTTATATGTACTGCATATTTACCAGGGTATTGGTTGGAACATTTGTGCTGTCCAACATTAACAACTGGCATTCAAAGCTGAATCAAAGCCTCTTTAAGCTCTTCCAGACTTAGAGAGAGTAGCCAATAGTTGAGGACACACACCTAACACAGAGCATAGCAGAAAGCATCTAAACCATATTTACCACCCTCAATCATTCAGTGCTCTGGTACTTTCCTTTCCAGCCTGTAAACAAGAGGAGTGTTTGATTTCTTGTCCAGTAGAGAGAATTTTTAATTAATTAACTAACTAATTAATTAACTAACTTCTCCTTCCTGTTTGTGTTAGTGTGTATGCAAGTGGAGAACAGATGATAAATTTTGTTCTTCTCTAGCCACTGTCTAATAATAATGATGGTGATGACGATAATAATAACCGGCGTCGTCGTCATCATTGTCGTCATCAGCATCATTGCAGCATGTTCTTTCCTTGGCCAATGCTGACTGGCTAGCTACTAAACGGAAGCCCAGAGTTCTACGTGTCTCTACTTCCCACGGCTGGGATTTCCAGTGTGTACCACTGCGTCTGGTTTTTCCAATGCAGGATCTGGGGATTGAACCCACATTCTCATGCTTACAAGGCAAGCACTTTGTTAACTATGCTGTAAGTGCCAGCCCCCTCCTTCTCCTTCATGAGGGAAAGGTGATAAACATCCCTTGTTTTCCCAGTCAGCCTGAGGGAGAGGGTGCCAGTTGGTACCTCTCAGAAGGTAAACTTCTCTTAGAGTGGTAATTTGCATGGTTCTTTTCCTAGTGTCATCAAAATGATCAGAACAGAGTGGATAGTTCTTAAAAACTGATGTGTCCCAAGAGCCTTGGGCTCATGATAACAAGGAAGATCATGCCTGTGGCTTCTTGCCAGTTAGGAGGCCTTGCTGGAGGGGTAGGGCCAACCATCTGAAGAGGGTCAGTTGTGTAAATTCCTAAAAAGAAGGGTTGGAGACTTTTCATGGATCCAGTCACCTCTGGCTCTTAGAGGACATGAAGAACACAGGTGCGCACAGCTTCTCAAAGTGGAACATAAAGGCTAGAGGCTAGGGGAAGCCATGAGCCACTCAGGCAGCTGCTGAAACGGGAAGGGGATGCTTCTTGGTAGAAGGACTGGAGGAATGGACCTGACCAAAAGAAAGTGAGTTCTCTGATATGGTCTGAAGTGACTGGGGGCTGTGATGTTCCATACCATGCTAAATAACAAACATGACAACAGAGGGTGAAGAACAACCCCAAGACATTCCTTCTTATCTTCTGACACATCCCAAAATACCAAAGGGGATTAAGCTTTGGAAGGAGACAATCTGGGTGGGGTAAAGTATGCTGGCATGACAGATGCCAACTGACCGCACACTCTTGGTGCTGATACTCCAAAGATGGCAGGGACTGGGGAGGAAGAGAAAATAAGCAGTTGACAATACTTGAAGTTTCTCATCTTCCTTTAAATCCCTGGAGTCCTGAACCTAGTTAACATCTGAGGAGGAGGTTTCAAATTAACATTGAGATTGGTGCTTTAAACTAAATAGATGGAACAGTTTTTTAACAACAGAAGTTGTCAGGCAATCACGAATCGGAAGAATCATTAAGGTGTGGGCTTAAAGTGCATACCTTGGGGAGGGAGGGAGGGTGATTCAGTGTAAAACCTGTGGAGACAATAGAGAAAAATAAGAGTACCTCAGTGTTATTCAGTCTGGGCCCTGACTGCTTTATTAACTGGTTCCACGTGGACTGTGACACTGCACACAGTAAGATGTCTCTACACAGTCATCACTGAGCACACTGGCGAACTTGGGGATTAAGAAGGGACAGAGCTGCTGAGTACACCTGACCTTAAATCATTCAGACAGTCTCCCACTCTCCTCCGTACACCAGTTGCAGTTCACAAGTAGGTGCCACAGAACACTGAGAGCGTGGGTCATGGGTGATGCAGCGATAGATTTGGGTGCTTGGTCCTCAGACCTTAGGATTCTGGGCCAGTGACTGTCTCCTTTATGGTATGAGGGTGGCGCCTACTAGCATGATGCTGTAAAGATTTGGTAAGAATAATTTTACATCAGATTATTACCATCTCTGTGGTCCCCTTCATACCCCTTTTGGAGGGGACCTCTCTCTGCATTTGGAGGCTCCCTTTATGATTGACATCTCTCTAATTATATTATCCACTATGCAAGGACTAAGAAAGAAAGCCACACCCTTCTGGATCTCTATGACAACTATGCACACACAGTAGGATTCAGCCAACTCTGATTCTGCTCAAGTATCACTGTTATAAATTGCCAGGGGAACCTGGACTCTAAGGAGAAAAGGGTGGTGATGAAAACACTGAACATAAGAACTAATGTATTGAACACTCCCTCCAAGCTAGACATGGTGCCAGATCCTTTAAATGCATCCTTTCATGGAGTACAAAGAAGTTAGTCCATTACATTTTAATTTTGCCTCATGCACATTCTTAGGGTAGAGGCAGAAGGCTGCCAGATTCTTTGCCAAAATGCCACAGGAATACCTCTAGCCCGGTTGCTGTTAAAGTCTTTGCCTCGCTCAGAAGCCTTTTGAGCTGGGCCTTTACAGTCTGCATAGCTCTCAGCACTACTGTCTTCCAAGTTCCTGCTGGGATGGCCCATTAAGCTCTGCTTACAGCATTCAACTGCTTTTCCAGTTCAAAGGCCTAAGGTCTTCTTCCACATTCTCAAAACAACAGCAACCAACAGCATGGTAGGCCTGTCACAGCAATAGGCCACTTTCTGGTACTAACGTCTATATTAGTTACTTTTTAAAAATTGTCATGATAAAGCACAATGACCAAAGCCACTTAGAAAACACAGATTTAGTTGGGCCTCAGAGACTTAGGTCTATGATGTCAGAGCAAAGGCATGGCTGTAGGAATGGCTGAGAGCATCTACATACAGCAGGTAGAGAGAATACATTAAGAATGGTGCCAGTCTTGGGAAACCTCAACACCCACCCCCCCAGTGACATACCACCTCCAACAAGGACACACCTCCTAATCCTTCCCAAACAGTTCTATCAACCCGAGACCAAGTATTCAAACATACAAGCCTACAGAGGCCATTTACAATCAAACCACCATAGATTTCTTCCATGAAACCTGAAGGCTGAAGGGTTGGTGTTAGTTAATTGGCTTTAAGTAAACTAACATTTACCAAGAGTTTACCATTACCTGCCATCAGTAGAAGTTGCTATGGTTTGAATATAAGGAGTTTACCCAAGATGAAGGGGATGGCTCCATTGGTAAAATGCCTGCTATGCAAACATAAGGACTGGAATTTGAATTCCCAGACCCTGAAGAGTGGTACTGGTCCCTGGCTCTGGACCTCAGAACTGATAGAGTGGTCCATGCCTGAAACTGTAGCTCTAGTGTGTGAGGTAGGCAGGGCATGGAGACAGACCAGCAACACAAGTCAGGAGGAGAGATACCCATTGTCTTCTTCTCACAGCATGCATGCATATACACCTGCACACACAAAACACCCCTATACCAATAAATACACCATGCACAACACCCCCCCACCCAAAAAAAGGGAAGGTCTCTTAAAAGATTCATGTATTAAAAGCTTAATTAGCCTTGATGGGCTTTGTGGAATGAGTAGAATTAGGGTATGGTGGAAAGTGTGGAAGGCAGGGCCTAATTAGGGGAAGTGGGTGGTCATGGGGGAGAAGTCTTTGAAGGCTCTATCTTATCCCTAACTCCTTCCTCCTGTTTTACTTTCTGTGCTTTCTGCCCACCGGGAGGAGAGCAGTGATAAGCCACCATATGCTCCTGACATGCATTCAGGCTCACTAAGGACCAGGAACAAGAGAATCACATGAACATGGGCTGAAATCTCTGGTATCAGTCCCCAGCCTCCACCCCAGTATTAGGCTCATGCCTTTAAGACATCATGGCAATGTTGCATGTAGGTATGAGGATACTCCTCAGATCGGTGGAAGACAAGGCATAGCTAGATTAAATACATTGCTCAAAATGAGAGAGCCAAAAACTGGGAGATTCAAGATTCAGGTCATTAAAGTGTCTCTTAAGCACCATCTTTCCCCTGTGCCCTAGTGACAATGGGTGGGTGACTTGCTAAGATGGTGTGTAGCTCATAAATGACAGTTTGAAGATTTAAACATCCTAGCCTTGGAGCTTGGTATCAGGACTCCGAAGCAGGGGTTTATCAATGGACTGTGAACATTTGTCTCTATATGTGGGCCTCTTCAATAGGACCAGAGAAGTCATGGACCCTCTCTTTATCTCTTAAATATTTCAGCAAAAAAAAAATAGTCCCAGTCCTTGGATGAATGGGAAGCTTTGAGTGATACTGTGATGAAAGAAACATTATTTTCAGGGGTTATGCCACCCGAAGTGAACTGTTATCCTATTAGTAACGTCACACCCCCACCCTGAATATTTCCTCCCATTCCCAGGGACCCATTACCTTCCTTATCCCAGCTCTCTCTGTTCTTCTCCAAGGCTGACCTCCCCATTTGACCCTGCTACCTACCTATCAACCTATTCTTTCTGGAAATGAAGTCTACCTAACTGCTGTCTTGGGGTTACAGATCCACCCCAGTAGCCTCCCTCTCTTGAGTGCTTGCCTCTGTTTTGTGCATCCCTTGCCTTTATCCAGGCTTTCTCTCACTTTCCCAGCCTCAGGGTTAGCAATTCCCTGCTATAAGTTCCCCCCAAACCATGACCATTTCACTCCTGAAGCACCCATCTCATTATGTGGGCTCTATCCGTCTTCTGACTGGGGGGGGGGGGCAGAGGCTGTACCTGACTTTTCTTTGTAAACCCACTATGTGACAGAGAATGTGGCACACAGTAGGGTCCCAAACAATGTGGGCCAGAAGGATACATTTGGCCTGGATGCTGAGTTTGGCTATCAGACAAACCTTTCTCTATGTTCCCACAACCTCAATCCATTCACCTCCACTTAGCACAAAGACATTTTTATAGGAAGTAAAAAACAAAAGTAATTCATCCTTCAAGATCTGGCTCTCAACCCACTTCCAAAAAGGGAGTCTCTTGGCTTGCTCCCAGCTCATTATGATCTTCTTAAATGAATTTCTACAGCCACCACAGTCTGTATATTTCAGTTGTCGGCTGCACTCTCTGTGACCGTCTTCAGCAGTCATGTTCTGGCGCTTGCACCGCACATTTGCGGTTTTTTTTTTTTACTGTCCTGACATATCAGCACACCTCACAATTGTTGAGACTATTCCTAAAATGGCAGTGTCATTGTGTTGTCTTCCTTGCTTGATGGCTCCTGACAGGCTGAGCTCTTTTCGGGACCGACACTCTCTTACATCAGTCCTCGTAGGACAGCTCAGTCACAGTGCAGGCACCAGTGAGAGATCAGGGGGGCTTTGCTAAACGAGGCCATTTGGTGACCCCTTTTAGCTCCATACCCCGAACGTACTAAGTACCCACAGATCTCATTTGCCGACTGGGGACACAAAAATTCACAGTTCTTATCCTAAGACATGCTTCAGATGGGGCACAGAGATCCTTCGATTAAACACTCTTGCAATTTATTGGTTTTGCTTTTTATAAATGCTTGCTTCTTTGGTCTCAAAATTGAAGAAGTATTGGGAGACATCCTTCAGCAAGAGCTTGCATATTAATTTTATGCAGAGCCCCTAAATCACTCTGAATTTCATGTACTTCCATTATTAAACTCAATACATCACCAAGAGAACAGACAGTGGTATCAGCTGGATTTGCTGGGGGCCCACACACCAACACCTGCACTAAAGTGTAGTTCCTAAATATGGAATCAGCTTTTCTATTTAATTTTTTTTTTTTTTACTGGAGGAAAAAGACATCCCAACCCCCTCACTGGAGATGCTGCTCTGCTGTATCAGCTACAAAACACAGGCTTCTGCTCTGTTTTGCCAACTGATTATATAGGAGGGCTCCACACAGATGATAGGCTTAGGACCCAAAGATAGTCCCACTGTCAAACATATCATTGTTTTCTCTCTTCCCTTGGTATAGTAAAAGTGTGTGTGGGAAGAGGAGCACACAAAAGAAACAAATGAACTCACCTTCCTTAGATAACCATTGGAGCACTCTGTCCCCAGCAGCTAGTCCCAGGCCTCTTTGTGGCTCTCCAACTGCTGCATCCTGCACACAGCTGTGCTACTGAGCCCTAAAGCTCTTTGGTTAGCAGGGAAGGAGGGGAGAGAGACCCCAGGGCCACAAGGCTTAAAGTTAGGTTTGGGGAAGCCAGCTGCGAAGCTACAGGGGAGAGGAAAAAAAGAGGAGAGAAGGGAGGTCCAGACAACAGCAAGTGTTGGAAGTGCCAAACGAATGAGAGGAGACACAGGATTAAGGTCTTCTGAAACAGTATGAATAGCTTCGAAGCTGCTAGAGCGGCTGGCACTTGTTATCGTCAACACAGGCAGAGGACAAAGGCAAAGGCATCCTGTTTGGGCACACCCAGAGTCAGCTCCAGGTCCCCATCCACAATCCCTTCTGCATTCTGCTAAGTACATGCTGAGATGCCTCCTGACTCTGGGCAGAGGACGATCTGTAATGCCCACAGGGCTCTGGCTGGGTAGTTTAAGCTACGGTACGATTGGCAGGAATCTGGGTCTGCAGCAAGGCAGGATGTGCTGAGTCCCTTCCAGCAGATCTCATCTTAGGCCCAGGTGTCTAGAAAGGTGGTTTTCATTTCATTATTTTATGTTCATTCTGAGCCTGCTCCCCCTTTTAAATGGGCGCTTAGAAAACTGTAAAACACCTCAAGGGGGACAACTGTTCTCCACAGACATTCTTTTTTTTTTTTTGGTTTTTGAGCCAGGGTTTCTCTTTATAGCCCTGGCTGCCCTGGAACTCACTTTGTAGACCAGGCTGACTTCGAACTCAGAAATCCGCCTGTCTCTGCCTCCCGAGAGTCCTTGCTTCTGACACCAGCTTTAGCTCCTCTGTGTGTTCATTGGAGGCTGGGGGAAACAAAACGGGGCATCTGAGCCCAGTGGCACACAGCCTTAATCGGCACTCAGGAGTTGGAGGCAAGAGGAGCAGGAGGTCAGGCAATCCTCAGCTACGTAGTGAGTTTGAGGCCAGCCTGGGCTACATGAGACCCTATCTCAAACAAACACATTCTAGAAAAAAAAATGCAGGAATAAAATCCACTCCTTTACACACATTTTCACAGATTTGTGAACCTGGCTGGCCTGAGTGTCTCCAGGGAAACTAGTCTAGGTGACATCATGAAGACCAGTCTAGGTGACATTCTACATCTGGCTTCAACTCCTGTCCTTTCTGCAGCCTGTGCTGTGCTATGCTTTTCATGTGTGCTGGTGTTTTTCTTGTTCAAAATCACCCCTCTTTCCACTAGCCAAACATACTGATGAATGTCTTTTATTCCTTACTCTATGTATATTCGCATTTGCCTACATGTATATGTGTATACAGAAGCCAGAAGAAAAAGCAGAAGAAACAGAAGAAATGGAAGTGGAAGTGGTGGCAGAGAAGAAGAAGAAGAAGAAGAAGAAGAAGAAGAAGAAGAAGAAGAAGAAGAAGAAGAAGAAGAAGAGGGGGAAGAAGGGAAAGAAAGGGGAGGTGAGGGGGAAGGGGGAGGAGGAGGAGGAGAAGAAGAAGAAAAGAAAGAAGAAGAAGAGGAAGAGGAAGAAGGGGAAGAAGGGAAAGAAACGGGAGGGGAGGAGGAGAAGAAGAAGGGAAAGAAAGGGGAGGGGAGGGGAAGGGGGAGGAGGAGGAGGAGGAGGAGAAGAAGAAGAAGAAGAAGAAGAAGAAGAAGAAGAAGAAGAAGAAGAAGAAGAAGAAGAAGAAGAAGAAGAAGAAGAAGAAGAAGAAGTCACATTTCCTGGAACTAGGATTACAGATGGCTGTGAATGACCATGTGCATGCTGAAAATTGAACCTGGGTCCTCTGGAAGAGCAGTCTGTGCTTTCAACCACTGAGCCATCTCTCCATCCTTAGAGCTGAACGTCTACAAGCCTTAGTAAGTACAAAGGACTGATGTCACCATAGGAGAAGGTACCTGTGTTAGAGAAGCTTTGCTCAGATCTGAGTTGGAGTTACTGCCCACAAGTTCAGTACTAATGAATCAAAAGCATCAGTGAAACAGAGTCTTTCAATAGAAACACACGCGCAGGACAAGGTTACACATTGGTTGCTGAAGATGTTGTGACCAGAGGCTCCCAGGATCCTAGCTCAGTACTCCTCCCAGAGTAATCTTTCACGATTCATTCACTAAACATCTAAAGCAGCTCTCTATATAAAATACGACTGCAATGATGAATAAAATCTGATGGTGCCTTGTTTGTACAATGTCAGCTCCCTGGGATGGCTTTCTATTTTTAACCATAGGGGCTATAGGACAAGTGAACAACAGTGGGAAGAAACTGGAAAATTGCATGTCATGGTTTGGATATGGCTGTGCCCTCCAGTAGTTTGTGTGTTGGAAGATTGATTCCTTGTACGGCAACCTGAGTGGTGGTGACATCATTAAGAGGTGAGACGCAGGAAGCAGTCCTTGGGTCATTGAGGAGGTGCCCTCAGAAAAGACAAAGGTAGCTCTCCTGTCACTCCCTGAGATTTCTCAAGAGTGACTTCGTTTTAGGAACCTGAACCTGGTCCCTGAATCAGTCTTCAGATTCCTGACTTACAATGTGAGCTTTCTCTCTCACAGTCCTACCACGAAGCCATCCATCACAGGCCCTTGCCAGAGGCCCTCATCGGAATGGTGCCTGGCTTGGGCTTTTAACCTGCAAAGGATGAACTAAATGTATTTGCTTTATAGGGTTACCTACCGTACCATGGGCATTTTCTTAAGGTAACAGAAAATAGTCTAATGCTCCTTGTATACACTCTATAATAATCCTGTATGACTGACATTGCCCTCTTTTCCAAGTAATAAGTTAATGTTAGAGAGATTAGTTGATTTACTTGATATTCTATAGGACAGGAGGCAGAACTCTAACAGGCGTTAGGGGGCGTGTACCTTGAAAAATCAATCTTTTCCTTCAAGTGTGAGACCTGTAAACCTGGTAATAATTACAATCCATGGCTCTATTACATGGCAGAGATGAAGGGATTTTGAAGATAACAGGGTCCTTAATTAGCTGATGCTTCAGCCTTGACTTTGAGAGAAAATATCATACATGTGCCCAACCAATTAGATAAACCCTTTAAAAGTAACAGAGGTTCTTTCTGTAGACGGACATAAAAAGGCAAGCCATGAATTCGCCAGCTGGAAGGACACTCCTTCTGCAACAATCCTGAGATTGGAATGAGACCTCCCCCAAGACTCAGGTGAGAGAAAAGCCCTAGCTGGTATCTTAATTTGAACCCAGAAACTGATTCACAAGACGCTGATAGATAATAGATAATTGTTGCTTCATTATGTTAAATGAAGCAGCAATTGAACATTAACACATGTATCCAAGAGGTGGCAGAGTCAGGGCAAAACACAAGCCCACCTGCCTCCATTGCTGATCTTCTTTCCCTGTGTGCCACGTGGTGCCAAGCTTGGTGGGCTGTTCGTTTGCCTCTTTGTGTGTTGGTTAACACTCGGGAAGAGAGGCGGTACATGGGGATCTGAAGGCATCCAGATGCCACAGCTCAGATCTGACACAAAGGGGGCTCCTGGTCTTGGATGGTAACTGTAAGTGTCCAGGGAAAGTGTGGGGAGCCACTCAATGTTGAGAGATGTTGAGTATTTTATCTTTTCTTGCTGAGGAAATAGTTAACAAGAGATTTTAGGGGAAACAGTGGGTCTCCAAGGTTGAATGACCACAAGAAGTCAGTATAATGATCAAACTTTTTATATAGACAAAGAGTAAATGCATATGATCAATAAGCATGTTCAGGGAGAAGGCCTAACTAGTTCTCAGATCAGTGCTGGGGCAGTGGCCAGATGCAGGGCAGAAGGTAAATATTTAGTGGAGAAAGACTTCTTGTGCTAAGAAAGTATGTAAATGGGGACACTATCAAGGCAGGGAGCTGGTGACATGGTGTTCAGAGTCAAGGGGAGCTATGTCAGTGATACCATTTGTGATGGTTTACTCGATTGTCCTCTTGGCGGGATTTAGAATGGTCTGTGAGACAAACTCCTGAGTGCATTTGTAAGGGAATTTCAGGGACCTTTAAATGAAATGAGAATACTCACCCCAAACTTTGATGGCACTATTCCCATAGACTAGAATCCCAGATTGAATAAAAATAAAACAAATGAGAGAATACCACCATTTACCACTCTCTGATCCCTGACTGTGGGATACTGCTCACATTAGTATCCCACACTCCAGCTACCATGACGCCTTCTGCCATGACAGATTGTATCCTTCCACTATAAGTCAAAATGAAGTTTTCATTCCTTAAGTCGTTTTTGTCTTAAGACAAAACCGATACAGCAATTATACCTTCAACGGGAGACACTACAGGTAAGGGTTCTTACCTCTGAAACCTCACATCTAGCTTTGCGTTTCTGGCTTTGGTTATTTGGTGAGAAAGCACAAGTATAGGCTGCATGGTCAGGCCTGGGTCCAGACTCTCACTGGGGTTCAGTGTGAGATTCCTGAGAAGTATGTCATACAAGCCATAACACATGGTCATAGGATGAGAACTCAATGAATGCCATTATTATTATTATTTGACACTTTGTACACCCTCGACAGGCTTATGGGAAAGTGGTAGGTCTTGCTGCGGATGGCTTAACAGTCAGGAAAGGCCTTTCAGTCTGCGGGGTTTCATAACACTAGGCAGGCCATCAACTCAACTCTGCAGCGATAACACTCCCGAAGCCTCTAGATCAACAACAGGTTGGAGTGTCGGCTGGGGCAGTGGGTCTAGGAAGAGACTGCTATGCTGCTTGTGTGCTCAGGGCCCTCCGGAGCCTGTCCTGTAATTATTGTAGCTGTTCTAATTCATAGTCCCACTAGGAAGTGGTTTTACATCTAATTACCTTTCAGAGGAGAAAGACTTTGCCCAGCCCCCTCCTGGCCTTCTATCTCCCTTGCTTCTGTTGTACTCTATACCTTCCTTCTTACTTTCCCTCCATTCCCCAAGCAGCTAGACAACCTCCACATTAGGATGCAGACTGGTCGACCTCGAGGTCACCTTCAGCTCTGGCCTGGGGCAACTCCTGCCTTGGGGAGCAGCCTGTCATGTTCCCTGACATTGTCAAAGAAAGACCAGATAATGACACTTCCCTCCACCTTCCTCCAGACAATACTCTTTGACTTTCTATCTTTAGATCAACTCTCTTTTCCCTAAAAGCTAACCTTGGGCACAGGTAGGGAATCCAATTACTAAGTCAAACTGGGGGAAGAGGCTGGCTCAGGCAGAGTAGAAAGGCTGAGCCATGGCCAAGGTTCTGCTAGTTACTTACCTAATACTTAGTGGCCACCCCCTGGTGAGTAATTGAGTCTGGACACTGACATAAATGTTTTCTCTTAGTGACTGTATGAAAACTTACAACAACCTTGAGATAAGTTTGTTAATACCCACATTACATTAACAAGTAAAGTGAGAAGCTAGGCAACTCCTGGCTTACCACTCCAACTAGGCAATCAGAGACTCTCTCTTCTCTGGCTTGACAACAGTCCCACAGGTTTTTGGTTTTTGCTTNATATCCACCGGCCTTTACCTTCCAAGTGCTGAGATTAAAGGCACACACTAGTTACTTTTCTAATTGTACCAGACAAAAGCAAACTTAAAAGAGGAAGGGTTTGCCTTGGTTCATGATTTGAGGGGCCCTTCCACCATGGTGGAGAAGGCACGGTGCAGGAGTATGAAGCAACTGGACACAGTCAGAAAATCAGAGATGAGTGATGATGCCCAACTTGCTTTCTCCTTTGTCCCATGAGGATGGTGCTGTCCATAGTCCGGTGGATCTTCCTCCCTTATCAGTTAAAACTCTCTAGAAACACTTCGTGGATATACCTAGAGGCAGATAGCCTATGTGAATCTAGAACCAGTCAGGCTGAAAATGAAAATGAACCATCAGAGTCCTCCTACACACCCATCAGCGGAGCCTTCTTCTTGTCACAGACAGTCATGGTTGTCCCTAGGTTACTCATGACATTTTCAGCTTTACCCAAGCCAAGCTCAACTCTTTGCAGAGAAAAGCAGTAACATCTTAATTTTCCAAAAAGCAGGCAAGACACCTGCAGTTCAGGGCCAGCTTCAAGACCTCAAGTAACTCCAAAGAGAGAATGACTAGAGAATCAGTCCTATTTTGCCTCCACAGTTGTAGATAAAATATATTTTTTAAATCTTTAGATAGGTTCTCATTATACAGCCCAGGCTGGCTTCAAATTCATAATCCTCCTGCCTCATTACTAATCTTCTGAGTGCTGTGATTATAAGTGTATGCCACCATACTCTACTAGGAAGGACCTGGTAAACGATGAAAGGAAACTCATTCCATGCAAGGAGGCTATAGATCTAGTGGCCCAGGCTTCTGCTGTCACGAAGGGTAAGTGAACAGAAATGAGCATACAGCTTTGGAACACAGTCTGAAGCTGTCAGAAACAGTGGACTGGGTTCTATAAACCCATGAGCTAAGATAAATGTGGTTCCTTGAAGCTGCTTCTCTTAGCTTATTTGCCACAGCGAAGTCAAGTCAAGCTGGCACATGGGTTGATCTCTCTAGAGACTGTAAGGAAGAATCTGATGCATGCTCCTCTCCTAGCCTCTTATGTTTACTGGCAACTGCCCAGGGTCCCTTGTCTGCATCACTTGTATCACTGTTTCTGTTGTCATGTGGCCTGCATCTCTGTGTGTCTTCACCTGGCATCTTTATCAGGATCCCAGTATAATCTTGTCATAACTGACTTCCCTGCAAAGATCCAACTTCCAAATAAGGTTTCCTTCTGAGCTTCTGCGACAGCCAGGAAGCACTACATGGAATTGAGTCCAATCTGGACTAAGCAGATAATGTCCCTCCCAGGGAAAGAAAGGGTCTCCCTATGCAGCAGCAAGGGGCTATCATTACACGGCCCAGGTAGGACAGAATTGCATGCTCCCTGACAGAAATGCTTAATTGATTTCTCAGGGTGTCTCTTGAGATTCAAAGGCAACCGGTGCTCAGAGGTAGCCTAGTGATACAGACACTGTCCTTCTAAAGAGCTGGTGGCAGACAGGTATCCCAGCTGTGCAGGAGTTAGTTCGGGAATGCCAGTGTCCAGACAGTTCTGTGGGTCTTGCTGAGGCTGGGAGAGGAAGAGGTAAAGGATTGGTGGGGTGCTCCCTGACCCTCATGCCCAAGAACAATATCCAATCAATGGCCTCCCTGAGCTTTCTACAACCTCCAAGAGGTACATAAACAGAAGATGAGCCAGGAATCTACTCAAGAACTCCTCCATCCCTCTACTCAGCTATTCACTTGTTCCGGAGACATCAATTTCCTCTTTGTGCTACACAGAGCATCCTGCTAGCCATACAGGTTAGAACCAGGTGCTGTTGTGGTCAAGAATGCGGACTGGATGAGGACTACTTGCCCCCAAAGCCAGCATCTTCTTATGTCTGTCTATGCCACCCTGAGCCCAGGTCAACTAGCCATTCTTTCTAATAAGTTCTAAATCAATTGAAGAATGGAGCATGCGAGAACAACACCAGAACAAATCTCCGACAGAGGGAGGTTTGCTTCTGTTTCACCTCAGCCTTTAGTGGTTCCTTTGTATGGAAGAGGCAAGTACGGCACATAACCATGTTCCAACCAGACCATGGCCTCCCTGAGGACAGCGACCATGTGTTCTCATTGCTCGGGTCCGAGTATGAGCTCTCCAAATGCCTGTCCACTACACACTAAGTAACTGACACCATTCTCTGACCTCCATTTTTTGTTGCTCCTAGCCTCATGGATATGGAGGGCTGTCATAGGCTCTCCTGGGGCTACATCTAATCCACAGCCATTCCTCCTTGTTTTTAATTCTCTCTAGTCCTTGGTCCTGGCAGCCTTCAGTCACTATAGTAGAAACTATATCAAAGAACAAAAGCAAAAAACCCAAACAAGAGAAAACCACCACCACCACCAACAACAACAACAATACAAGAAGAAAAACAAAATCCTCAGTCTGACTGCAAGGTCCTTTCCCAGCAACAGGCAGCACTTCATCTGTTGGTAGGATCGCATGATAAAAGGATAAATCAAGAAACCTCAATGGATTCACTTGGGCAAGTGTGGGAATTGAATCAAGGTTATGAATCCAGATTCCTCTGCTAAGTGTTACAACATTTATTTGGGACCTACCTAATTCCCTAGGCTCAGTTGTTCCAGAATTAAAAGAATAATAAACAATCCGTGTACATGCCTTTTTTGATGCAAAAAAAAAAAATCACACTGTTTTTATTACTGAAGTTCAGTAATATAGCTTGAAATTTGGTCTGGTTATCTGCCCAGCATGTCAGAATTGCCCCCACCCTGAAATTACTTTAGGTATCTGGCAACTCTGGCTATTAAGAAAAAATGAGAAGCTAAGGAGATGGCTCAGTGAGTTAGAGGGCTTGCTTTGCAAGCATGAAGATGTGAGTTTAACTCCCCAGCACCCACATGTAAAGCTGGGAATGCCTGGACATGCCTATAATCCCAGCATCAGTGCAGGCCTACAGAGATAGATGGATCCCAGGGGCGTGCTGACCAGCCAGCCTAGCCATAATGGTGAGGTCTCAGTTCAGTGAGAGATCCTGTTTCAAGGAAACAAAGTGGAGAGCAATAGAGAAAGACAGGAGACCAAGGCTTGCTTTGGTCTCAGCACACACACACACACACACACACACACACACACACACACCTGCACATACTCACATGCATGCAACAGACTACAGCTACACACAGAAACACAGAGAGATAAGCACACTCTTAGCCTTCTCTATGTGTGATAAAGGAAAGGTGGTATTTTCCTTTTAAGCTGGTTCCAGCTTAATGACTTTATTGTAGTACTAAGGTATGTGCTACAATAGAAGGAATATGTGTTCAGAATCAGAAGATGCAGGTTTTAATACTTAACTTTAAAAAAGAAAGAAAAAAAAAGCCCATGCTCTGGGACAAATTATCCCAATATCAACAAAACAAATAGTTACCTTAATGATATCAGAAAGTCCTTTTTTTTTTTTTAAAGTGGACTTTTATGTTGTTATACAAATAACTGGACTTTTACTGCATAAGCACAGGAGCAGGAGCAGTAATGAATTTTCCTAGGGTTGTGAACTCCAATGGTAAGGCCCGGGAGCCAACAGTCTTCCTACTTTCTCTATAACATTCTGATCTCTCTATAGGGTTACTACATCAGAGCTGTGATTAAAAAGCACCAGCACCTACTATTTTTAAAACAATGCCACCCATCAGTTCGTCTGGAAGTCAGCACTTGACCTCAGTCAGTCCATTCTCTCCTCAACCCCCAAGGTAGACACTGTAGATCCAATAGCCCACAAAAGTTAATTAAAATGTCGTTCCTCTCTGCTTTTATCTCACCACAATAACACCAGTTATATTTTGCTACCATGCAGAAAATGATAATCATTAGTTACCAGCTAAGAATATCCTAGAACACAGGTTGCACAGAGAAATGGCAGATGGTTAAACAAACAAACAAACAAGCAAACAAACAAACAAACAAATAAACTGTGATAGAAGTAATTTAGCAAACACTGGTCTACTTTATGAAACCTGGTGTGTTAGGAGGGGATCTAGAAAAGTCTAGTCTTATTTTTAAAAGCTGTGTGCTTCACGTGTCCAATGGGAACTCATGCTTCTGTGGATTCATGCAATGAATAGAAAGTTCTGTGATATGAAGGATGAATAAGAGAGAGGCATTGAGGGAAAAAATAGTCATTTTACATTAACACATCTCAAGGAGAGGCAGGCTCTTACTTGATCTATCTTGTGAGGATCTCTACTACTTCCATAGGATTAGAGTATGTGGCCTGTTCTTCTCACATCTACAGTTGAGTGCAGGTATCACCTCACAGATCCTTCTTAACACAGCCCACTGGGACAGCTACTAATTGCCCAGAGGCAACTCTAAGGGAGGGTTCTATTTTCCTCCACATCCCTGGACACCTGGTAGAAACACACACTGTGCCACTTATGGAGAATAGATACCAAGAGTTCCTGGAAAGACCTCAAGTTCCAGCTCTGCAGATAAAGAAAGACAGCTCAATGCTGCTGTCCAGCAGAAATCAGGTAGAGAGGAAGAGGCTGAAAGAACTGTCATTCTATTCTTGACTGCTGGAGGAAGCATGGGGCCACTCTGGCTTGGTCTGAAACACAGACAGCACTGAAAACTCAGACCCGAGAGGAGCTTTTGAAGGGACTCAGTCTCACATAATATAACTGAAAACAAGACAGAACTCTCAGCTGATGCCACCCTCCCAGAGAGGGCAGATCAGTAAGAGGAGAAGTGACCCTGGTAGTCTTGGGAGCTGTATCACTCAGCATTGCACACCAGGAATGGTCACTGATGTTCTGGCCAGCTTAATGCTAGCTCTGACATCTGCTGTCAGTGGGATACATTGCTTGGGTCTGGGGAGTGCCCCTTCTTCTAGCCAACTACCACAACATAGACCACTGTGACTTTAAGGCTCTACTACAGAGCTTATACACTGTTCCAGTTTAGAGGGTACAGGGAGACTTTCCTGAAACTTCCTTCTAGATGGCACTGCCCACAACCTACTGATACAACTGTTTATGGAATTTTCATGGCAACTTCATATCTCCACTCCATTACCAAGTTATAGAGGTTAGCTGGGCTGGGAGTCCGGGGAGGGGGGGAAGGACTTGACAACAAACACATGGGTGGCTAGGAGCTTTTACATGGTCATATTTAAAACAACACAAAACAAAACAACACAAAACAAAACGACAACACAATCAGTTCCCTTTAGAGAACTTGATCATTAAGTCTGGAAAGAGTTCTCCAGGTTGGGGAAGAGGGCTGTAAGTACACCCAGAGAGAAAACTGTTAATCTGTCAGGTTCTACAGCAAGCTGGAAGGAATAAATGCAATCGCCAAGGTGGCAAGAAACAGAGATGCCAGGAGACTGGGCCCTCAGGCTCAGGAGGAACTATATCACTATGAGAAGGCCATCCTTCTTGCTGCTTCAGGCCCTTTCTGGTGGCTTTCCGGTATCAGCTCTCATCTCTGCTGGATCTTTATGATGAAATCTTTCTGTCTCACCTAGAGACAAGCAAATCGTTCCTGGTGAAGGAGGAAGGTGCACTGTCACGAGGGCTTTGTTTCCTGGGAGACATCCATCTTCTCGGTGCTATCAAGCAGTTAGTGTCACCATCCAAGCGACAGGCTTTTCTAAGGGATATTTTTTTTCCAGCTCCTTCTAGCTTACTTGAAGTCATAGATAAGAGAGAGAGGACAGAAGGCAACCCAGTGAGGTGGCCAGCACTGAGAAGGAGGGGAGCACGAAAAGAGAGACCAGATTGGAAGAGCACAGTGACTGAAGGTGCTCCTGGGGAAGGTGTTGGGTATAGACACCACGGCAGAGGCCTGCTGACCCTGGAGCATCTTCAACTAAGGAAGAGCGGCTGTCACAGGGGATGCTTATTGGAAAGAACAAGCATAAGAAAGTATCCTCCCAACGCAGATGAACATACAGAGGGAGGCAAACTGAACCAGTGTGAGGGTACACAGCCGAGGAGACCATTGGTGAGTGCCTTGCTGAGGTGGCTGTCATGCTGGTGACAGCATGACTTCTGAGTCACCACAATCCCGAAAGAGAAGGTTAGAGACAGTAGTGGGCCCAGTGAATGTTACAAAGGACACACAAGGAGAAACTTAAAAGGCAGACAAGTCAAGGCCAACATGTCTAGGGGAATTAGACGACTAGAGAGAGGTAGTAGTAGTCTGTTCTATGGCCAAATTTCCCGTACTTGGTGTATTAAGTTACTGTCAAGATGACACCTAGAGAAAGCCAAGTTAAGGACTCGCTGCAGCATCATCTGGATCACAAATAAGTGCTTCTTTAGGGGTTTGATATAACACTGACTGAAACCGGACTGGGTTCATGCAAGGGCAGATTGCCCATTATGTAGCTCCAGGCACTGACCTGTGCAAGGGAGGGTGCGAAGTCAATGGCTGACCTCGAACGTATACCAGTACAGACTGATCAGCGTGTTTTTAGAAAAATGAAAATTTCCAAAATAAGTTTTATTTTTAGCCTTAAATTCTTCTTTAATTTGAGTAAGTTTGTTTATATTAGCAAATAAAACAAGGGGTTCCATTGTGACATTTTCATACATATAGAGCATGATTGTATTTTGCCCAGATTTGTCAGCCCGGAGCCATCTCTCAACCCTCCTCCAAACTTTGGCTGGCTCCTTTCTCTCCTCACTTTCACAATGCTGACTTCTTCCTTGTATACTCTGTGTGTTCTGGAGGTAAGGACATGATTCCTATGAATGACATGCTACCTGAGAATATTTATGTGATGCTAGTTGGCAAAATCCTCAAAGCATCCAATTCTTGCAAAAAGGCCTTCAATGGCATAGAATCTATGTATGTGGGGCTTGCTGTACTTGAGAATCAAACAATCTATATTCAGCTATCAAGTACATACTACTGGCTTTGTGCCAGGATTTTAGACTGTATTGGGAAGTACAACTTAATTCCTCATTAAAAAAAAAAAGTAAGAAGGAAACAACATCTTCAATAATCAGTCTTCATGGGCCTGGGGGAAATGGAGGCAAAGGTGTGCACACATGTTCTAGGAGTATGATGGGAAGACCAGACCAAGAAGAATCCCCAGGAACTGACCTGGCTTTGTTTAGCATCCCTTGCTTTTATTCTTGGGAATGAGTGATGAAACTTTGACTTTAGGAGCCAGAAGAGTCCAGAGAAGACAAGCTTTTAGTAAAACACAGAAACTCCATTGGCTCAGGATCTTACTCCCTCCCTGAACAGTTTCAAGGTGAGCTGAGAGATTAAAAATAGTCCATGCTATATTAGTATTCTTAGTTAAGACATTAGTCACATAATACTCCAAGACTTGCACTCTCAAAACAGCCTTCACATCCAAATTGTCATATTCTTTGCACAACTAACATTTTACTGGTGAATAAAAATAAAGCAAAGATGCCCGAAGCAGAAGGGGACGTTAACGCGGCAGCTTCTAACATCCTTTGCTTTCCCAACTTCTGTCCCATCTAATGTGATATTTCCATCGTATCTGATGTGATATTGGGAACTGCCTTCACTCTTTGAGTTCAGCTTTATAATTTGTAAAATGAGAGGTCAAATATCTTCCAGCTTTAACATATAATTTTGTTGGAACATGTACGGCACAGCCAATACTGTGTTCCTCCTTGAAGGAGGCCTCTGCTACTCAATTATAGTAGATCCTGCTATTTGCACATTTGACTATTCCCAGAGGAGCCCCCTGATCCCTGCAAAGGTCTCTGAGTTGGAACAAGCTTTTACAGAAGCTTGCGTGAGCCTTAGATAGATAAGAGCCAGTCACTTGTTTAATGAGTGAAATTAGCATACAAGCAAAACTCGTATCTCCAAGAGGTTTTGTTACTGTTTGCTGTAGACTCAAGCACTTTATGTCATTCTATAGGGATAGGCATAAAACTGGGATTCTCCTGGATCATGAAGATATCAGTAGTATCTATCACAAAATGTCAATACAGGTGTAATGTTGTCACACACCAACCATTCCCACTTCCATCACTACTGTGTCCTTAATGAAGGTTCCTTAACATTTGATTGCTGTGTCACACACACACACACACACACACACACACACACACGATAGGACACACACACACACACACACACACACACACACACACACACACACACACGATAGGGACCTCTAGTTTCCCCTTTATCAACTCTTTCTCAAACATACCATTCCCCCATGTGTCTGCGTTTGTGTGTACATGTTGATCCTTTCTTCCTAAGAGTGAGATCCTGGAGAGACGAAACGTCAGCTTGTCTTATTTCTCTAACCTCAGCAGATGCTGAGGTTGCCTACCAATGTACTAACACATAACAAACATTTAGTAAACATTTGTTGAATGACTGAGTGCCTTCTAGGAGAAGGCACTGTGCTAAAGGTGCCTTCCTATTTGTATTTTGTATTTAACATTATCTTACAGGTAGAGAGATAATGTTAATTCTATTGTTTGAACAATAACAACAACAAAATCTCTAGGACCCATGCAGACCATATGACTATGCACTGTCATATCAGCCAGTGAGGGGTGGGTTCATACCCATTTGTCAGATTTCAAGGTTCAGAGTTTTCCATCATACCATGATGTTGCAAATGCCTTAGAGGGGGTAAACAAGATACACTCATGGACCTAGTGTGCGCACACATGCATTCATGAGTGTGAATGTAGGAATGCATGTGCTACAGCACATGTGTGGAAGTCAGGAGATAATCTTGGCTGTCAGTCAGCATCTTCTACCTTGTCTGAGATAGGATCTCTCTATTGTTTTTCTACTGTGTATGCCAGGCTAGCTGCCCTGCCCACTTCCAGGGATTTAGGAGTCCTGGGATTACAGATGCTCACATTATACATTCTTCTTCTGTGTTCTAGAGACTCCAACTCAGATCCTCACACTGGCACAGCAAGCATGCTTACTCATGAGACTATCTCCCTAGTTCCAGTACTCCTGATAGAACATGTAACTGGGTAGTACCTACATGACTGTAGTCAACCGAAAAGTTCCAGTATCACTAGCCTTAGTATGTACTGGGCAAATAATTCTTCCTAAGGTCAGTTGGCTCCTGTCCAAGTACTTGAAGGGGTCAGACTCAGTTCCCAGACCAGCTTTGCAATTAGAAAGCTTTGTTAGGAACTGAGTTGTTGCTATGTTGGGTTTGAAAATTGGAATTGGAAAGTGCCCATTCTTGGAAAATTAAGCAAGTTATTGCTGGGCGTGGTGGCGCACGCCTTTAATCCCAGCACTAGGGAGGCAGAGGCAGGCGGATTTCTGAGTTCAAGGCCAGCCTGGTCTACAGAGTGAGTTCCAGGACAGCCAGGGCTACACAGAGAAACCCTGTCTTGAAAAAACAAAAAACAAAAACAAAAAACAAAAACAAAACAAAAAACAAAAGACAAACAAACAAAAGCAAGTTATTTGAAAAGCTGCTTTTGTGGTTTTGTCAGAACCTTTATATTTTTTTAGATATAAGAAATGCTCTACCCTGACGTGTGTTTCCAGTAATAATGTTTAAGGAACAAGTGTTCTAAAAAGCAAAAGGCCCTGTCCAGCTCAAATATGTCATAAGTTAGGATGAGGACTCTTTACAGTGACCAGAAACTAGCATGCTCTCATTAATTACAGTCACACAGAGATCTAAGTAACCTGGTCTTCTCAATGGTGTCTCCTGAAAATACTGTCATCACCCTGCAGCTACCAACCCTGCTTACCCCACACACCATGGAACCAGAACATCTCCAGGCATTACAGTAAGTCCTGTAAGAAAGCTATTACTCCTATTTTACCAGCGGGAAGATTACATCATAGGTAATAATTTTTTCCTTATTCATGTGGTTAAGTCAACAGGGAAGTTAGACTTCTGACCAAAAGTATCCAGAGTCCATGATTCTTCTACTGCATAGGACTGTTACCTATGGTTATATACACTTTAAAGCACCATGGGCTTTTAACTTTAAAGGGCTTTTGGCTTGCTCTTCTTCAGTAAAGGAAGTCCAAAGGGTCAAACCATACTGAAATCAATCCGTGGTGCAAAGGGATAGATAGAAACATAAACTTGCTTGCCAAGGTACATGTGCATATGCATGTATACAGAGAGAGAGAGAGAGAGAGAGAGACAGAGAGAGAGAGAGACAGAGAGAGAAAGAGAGAGAGAGAGAGAGAGAGAGAGGGAGGGAGAGAGAGAGAGAGTTTTGAGAAAATACAGGCATACTCAGAGACCCTAGGTAGATAACAGTTCATTAAGAAAATGAAGAAATTGGGGACCAATTTTTTACCTTGTCCAAGCTAACTTTTCATGACAATGGAAGGTAAATATTGAATGGGAATTTCCCCAAATCTAGCCAATCACAGGAGGTTGTGTGGATTTGATATCATCTAATGCCTGAAAATAAACGCTCGCATGCCAATATCACCATAAACATATGTGAAATTTCACTAAGTTCATCTTCCCAGCAAGAGCCTCGCTTTATCTGTATGCACGAGTACTTTCCCTAGAGCATATAGAAATAGCTATAGTACTCTCTGGAAGACATGAGTTCTTATGCTAACAAATGATTATCCCCCCCCCCAAAAAAAAGACTAAACTGTGTCCTAGCAAACCAATTTGTCGGCAGCTTTTTCCTTTCAGGAGGCAGGATCCCCCAGCCTATTCTTTTAGCAAGTGAGACTATGACCCACACTCTATGCCTACATTTGGGTTCAGAAGATTTTAGAGCAAAAAAGTATATGACAATCTCACCTGTCTCCAGGCAAGGAACATACTGTTATTTTTACTCTTTATATGTCAGGGTTTCCTTTCAGAGTTACTAAGTGACTTGCCCAAAATCAGAAGAGATTAGAAAATACAGCAATAGAATCCCTTGGGTCATCCAGCTGTTCCTAGAAGAACCAAGACTTTTAGAGTGTTGCCCCATGGCTGGACCCCAGAAGAAATGCTTCAATAGCATTTTTTTTCTGGGGCCTATGGACATTCCCTAACACCCTTTTCCGGGAGTTCCTTCCCTCCCTTCCTTTCTGTTTTCTGAATGATTCAATGCCCCACAAGTAGAAGCTACAGGTTCATGAAACAGTTTCCATCCTCCTTTTTCTTCTTCACACCATCTCCTGCCTATAGAACAGCACGTATCCTGAGATGGGTTCCTTTCTCATTGGCATCCTCCTAAGCTTCCTTGAAAAGCTGACCCTACCATAAGCTAAGAAAGCCATTCTTCCCACCCCCACCACGCTATCTATACAAGTCGAGAACAGAATGCCCATTTGTAAGAAGGGTCAGTGAGGAGGAATGACCGAAACACAGTCTCTTGGGTTCTGATGGGCTGAATGGAGCAATGAGTGGTGAAATAGCTCAGAGTAGCTCTAATCTGTGAAACAGAAGATGTATTTTCTCCCATAAATCTCCCTCACCGCATAGCCAAAAGTTTGAGCTTCTACTTAAGCCAAAAGGCAAAAGACAGGGGTCCTCAGTGTTCTCCTTCCCCATGACACTTGCAGTTCTCTGGTCATATTGACTTGCCTCATTCGGGTTAGACAAGCCTTGTTCCACGAAATAGTGTATTTAGAGACATTGCCAAGTTTCAATCAATTTTTCCAATCTCTAAGTGGGAAGAGCAGTGTCTGGAATCTGGCTATGCAACACACCTGCAATGTGGTGCTGAGGGGAAGTAAGCCCTGCCAGTTGTTATCTTGAGGATATGATATGACCAGACTATTATCATCCTGCAATAGTTAGTTTCCAAACTCATAGCCTTTGCTATGGAAGAGGGAGGAAGGAGAAGTCTGTGTATTTCCCAGCTCTTGTTTGGTCATAAGCATTCTTCCAGATCATATAGAACCTTCTGACACCACACAACTCTACGGCCCATCATTTTGAATGTCAGCAGACAAAACACTCTGAGTCCTTAGATCTGAACAAACCATCCAGAAACAACTGAGAAAGAGAAAACTGAGGGAGGGCCTAGAAGCTGGGCCTGTTCAGTAGTGTCTGCTGATCCCTCATACCTGTGATGAAAGCCAAGTTTGGGATTAACACGAATACAAAGGGAGCACTGTAAGGAGAAGGACTAAAGCACAGAGAGAGAGATGACGCGGGCTGGGCTATGGAGGACTGAAATACAGGAAAGTTACTTACATTGTTTCGTCATTCTTGAACTCCAGCTCCCCATATGTATCTTCAAAGTCCTCGCCACCACCCTTGGCTGTCCCTTCTACTGTCCTAAAAGGGACAATGACTGTGCCCCTGGCACCTGATGTCCTCAAAACCTTGACTTCCATAACACCAATACTTTCACTGACATGAATGGTATCGCATTCAAAAGTGAAAATTCCTGCATGGTCATCATCCAAGATGGTTACTGTGGCCACACAAGGGGAGGCCAAGACAGCCCGTGGCAAAGGAAGACTATTGAGTATTGCTGGGAGCATCCCCTCCTCCAGCTGCTCCTCTTCTACACGGACATTGCTCAGCCTCACAAAGAAGTGTTCATCCTCCTCAAAAATGTCATCATCAATGATGCCCACAGAGAACTCCTTCTGGGTCTCTCCTGGCTTCAGAACCACAGTGCCCTCTGTGAACTCATAGTCCGCCCCTGCGTTGGCAGAGCCGTCCTCTGTTTTGTAGTCCACGTACATGGTCTTGGATATATCTCCCCCTTTCCTCACCACGGTCAGGAGGACAGCTCCACAGTTCTCCAGGCACTGATAAGAACATGGGTCAAAGAAGACCTTAGAGGCAAAGTCCTCAGGCTCGTCAGTATGCACCTCGCTCATGTTGGAGGTCTTCTTGGCTTGCTCGGCTGCATGCTTCTTAAGTATATTGCCCGCACCAGTCATCATCCGGGTGGCTTGGATGCGGTAGAAAGCACGGCTCTTCTGTTGGTGGGAAAGAGCATAGTAATTGGCCATCTCCACCAGCTGATCTAAGTCCTTTTCTGGGTGTTTTTGTTTCAGATCCTTTAGAATCCGGATCATTTCCCTGCGAGATTCATCTACCTCCTTTCCTTCCAAGGGTATAAGGTTTCCATCTAGAAAGTGAGAATTCATCATTTTCCCATCCATCTCAATGCCTTTAGGGTGGTCACCCTCTGTCTCAATGATAATTCCTCGGTGTTTATCTGTGCGGTATTTTTTGTGCATGTATTTGTAGAAGAGCAGTCGCTTATCTGCCACCCACGCCAGCAGGACACACACTGGAAAGAAGAAGAGAGTAAGGAGGCCTTCCCAAACCTGGACCACACCAGGAGAGAAGACTGCCAGGATCATATAGAGCCAAATGTAGGCAAAGATGCTCCAAGCAGCTGTGACGAAGAAGACTCGCAGGTGCTTGATCTTTCGAGTCTCCCCATCTGGGATCACATAGACACAGATGCCAATGATGATGAACATGTTGAAGGCTGCACTGCCAACGATGGTAGATGGTCCCAGATCACCAGCAATGAACCCGTGACCACACACCTCAATTAAAGACAGGAGAATCTCTGGAGCAGAAGAGCCCAGGGCCATCAGGGTCAGATTGGAGACAGTTTCATTCCATACCCGAATTGTAGTTGTGCTGGTCTCTCCATTGGGCTTCTTGATGGTCACTTCCCTCTCTTGGGAAGTAATGACTTCAATAGATGCCATGAATCGGTCAGCAATGATAGACACCCCAAGAAACATGTATATCAGGGCCACAAAATAGACAATGACCCTGGCAATCTTGTCCCCAAGGGAAGGGTTCTCTGGATACCAGATTGGCAAAATGACACCCTCCTTGCAGTCCGATGATCCTGAACAGGATTCATTGTTCTGCCCTGCACTGGGCACATCCCCCGAGTCACCAGCCTCTGCTCGAAGACCATTCAGGAAGAGCACAAAAGTAACCAGCCCAAAATGGAGGAAGGCAGAGGAGAGAGGCTGCAGCCGTAACCACGCCATACACAAGACTTAGGTTCTGGCTCCACCAAAGCACCAATGGTCCTCCTGACAGGCCTGAGACCTAGAAAAAAATCAGAGGCAGGAAAAGGCATGAGAAAAAATAGGGGCAACAATTGGCAGGTTCCCACCAACACAAATGGATGGTTCACCTCGATTGACATATGGCACTGACATATGGGGCTGTCTCTCACTTGGAAAATAGATGTCAATGGGAGACACAAATAGCTTCTCTGTCCTCAAAAACCATCTGGTAGAGATTCAGTTGAAGAATGGTTTGAAATAGCTGGCAAGACTAGGAATGGAAATCCAAGTGATACCTCCTAGTCCTGAGTTGTAGCTCTTCTCATCCCTAGAATCAACTTAAAATAGATGCTTATTCTCCATCTTCCTTCTCGTTTGCACTGTTGCTAGAACTTTCAGTCTTCCTTGCCCTGCGTTCTTATTCAGGAACCTTACACAACTCAGGTTTGCAAGCATATGTGCTGAGTTGTGCATGTTATACATGGGCTGGTCCTTGGGATAGCACACCTTGCTCTGGGTGTGATTGAACTCTTGTGAGTGAAAGGGCCTTCCTCACATATGAAACTTCTGGAGGCAGCCAGGAGTTCTGAGGCTTCCTGTGAAAAAGAATTGATTTCACAGTGAGTGTTGCAATGTGTCCCTCAGACACTGTCCACTGTGCCTTTTGGACTCTCCTGTTAAACCCTGTTTAGAACATGCTACGTGTATGGTGATCATTCAGCCACTGAACTCCACATGAACACATGGAAGGGGCCAGGAAGTAGAAATGGTTACAACTAAAACATGTGAACGGTTCTCATATACAGTTTTTTAAAGACTTGAGGTGAATCTGGGAATTACATACAGCTTCATCGGTTGGGCTCAAAGCACTGAGCAGTAACTCTGCACAGAAGAGACAAGAGGGACATTCATTCTTTTCAGTTGAGGCTATGAGCTAGCTTCTGATCATCTGAGGCTATGCAATCTCTCACTTACTGACTCACTCAAACAGAATAGGAATGGAGACAACCAAGTGGCTATTTGTTTGTTTTTTATAAGCAAGCTGCCACGTTCCCCTCTGCTAGAATCCTATGGAGTGTAACTAGTAATGCAGGACCATGAACTTCTGTTTGTGCAGTACCTTGAAGGTGTCAAGGTCCCTATTGTCCCCATGGGCTGTTCTTTTTCCATTGGTTCTCATTTCTGAAAGCAAAGTCTCCCCCAACATCCATTTACTAGTTATTTGTGAGAGATACCAGGTGTTAGCCTGCAAACATTCCTTTCCATCCCACTCTGTAGCCAGAGACGAACACTAAGTCCTATCAGTTCTCTTCCTGAGCTTAATCACCACCATCGTGGTCCAAGCCACCAGTGCTCCTTATCCCATGTACCTGCTGCAGTACTCTTCCAACTGAAAGCCCCACCTTCAACTCTTGCCAGAGACTAAATCTCAATTCAACTTTCCTTGCTCAACTGTAGTAATACTGGGATTCTGGAACTTGAACTTAGGATCCCACACATGCTAGACAACTACTCTACCACTGAGCAATATTCCCAGTCAACCATAGAAATACATACATACATACATACAACAAAAACCTCAACCAAACAACAAACAACCCCCCCACACACAAAGATTTAAGCATATCACTCCCCTAGTTGAAGCTTTTTCGTGGTTTCCTTGCTCTTGATATAAATCCTTGACTCCCTCCTGTGTTCAGCCTTGCAGGAGCCACCTCTTTCTTTATCTTCCCAGTCCATCCCCTGTCACTCTCTCACTACATTTTAACAATGTCCTTCCTTCATCTCACCCTGATTAGGCAGGCTAGCATCTGCCTCAGAACTTTGGCTCACGCCATTATTCATACTTGAAAGGAGAGTTACTTCTTTATACCTTCCTATCACAAAAACACCCCGTATTAACTGTCACTCTCTGGAACGAACAATATCTTCTTCTCATTTATAAAAATGGGTAGGGTTTGTTTGTTTGTTTTGTTTTGTTTACTGTTATTTACTTTCATTGGATTCTTTCCCTCTATAACATTTTAGATAATTTGGAATTTTATGTTTCTTTTTTTTTATTAGATGAATTATGTCTTATCCATAAAGATGAGATGACATAAGAACAGGGTTTAGGTCTCTCCTATTTACTGTGGAATCCTAAGTTGATGTTAGCGGTGTTCAGTAAATGTGTGTATTTGAAATGAATAAATGTAACTACCAAAAAAAGCTTCCTGAGGAGTCAATCAGCCTTCTTCAAAAACTATTTTATGGTCTAAATTATAGCTAATTTCTTTGGGAATATATACAGATCTCTTTTTTGTTTTTGTTTTTGTTTTTGTTGTTGTTTTGTTTTGTTTTTGTTTTGTCTTTCGTTTTATTGGTTTTTTGTTTTTTTTGGGGGGGGGGCAGGGTTTCTCTGTGTAGCCCTGGCTGTCCTAGAACTCACTCTGTAGACCAGGCTGGCCTCGAACTCAGAAATCCGTTTGCCCCTGCCTCCCAAGTGCTGGGATCAAAGGCGTGCGCCACCACACCCAGCGTTAAAGATCTCATAGACAAATCATTATTTAATTTTAGAGGTTGTATAGGTTCTCTTTAAATTTCTAAAACTCACACTCCATATCCAGTGCATACTATAAAGGTCTTCTTTTCAGGGTGCTATGGATTAACTCCCCTTTATACTGCCCAGGAAAGCAGCCAAATGCTGAGGTTCACACAAGTCCAGAAACTGGTCCTCATAAGAGTGGCTTATGGCCTCCGCCTTTGACCTCACTCAGGGGATAAAAGGGTCATGAAATCACCATGGAGGAGTAGAGTGCTTAAAGGTACTCAGCATCACAGTTCAAAGGTTAAAAATGGTCTCAAGGGGCTGTAATATGCCCAGAGATCCCAGTCATAAGTCTGATACTCATTCTCCCTTGGGAAATGCAGACAAAGAAAGGATTTTTGGTTTCTTGCCTCTACTTTCAAAACTCCTGACTTAGTGGATTCTCATCCCCATGCAGGAGGAGATGGAGCTAAAAGCAGCTTTTGAATCAAGAGCCCACTGTGACAGAAGATGGCATCCTCAGGTGAGAAAGGACATAGGGACATCATAGTGGTAGTTGTCCTGATCAACAGGGGAGAGGCAAGAACTCTTACTTACTCTAAGAATGCAGCCAGAGACTTAAGAGGTTCCTGTAGACACACCGTTGTGCCAGGTTTTCATGGCGAATAAATGCACTGTCCCTGGGCCTTAACCAGAGGATGGTTTCTTGAGGAAACATGCTGGAGGCAGGAACGAAATAAAAAGACAGAAAGGCAACTAGCTGGCAAGCAGCTGACCAGAGTTTGGAGTTGAAGGTAGAAAATACTTTGAGTGCCTACCAACTCTTTCTAGTCCCACCAGAAAATAGATTCTGGCTGTGATATTGTTAGACTGTAAATGTTAGGCTGCAATGGCCAAGGCAATCTTTTTTTTTTTTTTTTTTTTACAATGCCATTGGTCTAGGTCCAAACACAAACTGAGACAGAGTCTAACCTGCTAAGGTATCTCTTCACCCTGTTAAAGACCCAGACTCAGGAACAGGATGTAACTTGAAAAAGATATTAATAGTAATTGCTTTTTAAAAGCGTTTACTACGCACATCATGCTACCTTTAATATTTATAAGAACCCTATGTAGTTAGCAACATTTTTATTTTTATATTTTGGAGAAAGGTGGGTCTTTTTAAAAATCATTTACTCAAAGTATAAGGCAAAAAAAAAATCATCAATAGAGTCAAAACACACAGGAAAATGGGATAAAATTTTTGACCACTCAATTTTACCAGAATGACCCAGTTTGGTAACTGGTAGAGGGGAACATGGATGGCACCAGTTGGCTTCCAGTCTGATGTGGACTCAGGAGCCACATGAGCTAGAGAGCAGCATGGCTGTGCCATTGTTCCCACATAGAAAACACTAACCATTTAACAGAGCTTCCGAGTCCCCAGGCTTACAGGGCTATGCCGGCTGCCTGCTCCTGACACCCACCCAAATCTTCTTCTTCTCGTCATTCAGCTTGACAAATATTGACAAAAGTCTGTGATTTGCCACTACATGCCAGTGGGTAAAATGAGAAATGAGACAGTGTTTGCCCACAAAGGTACACTTGAGTGGGAGTGAAAAGACATGACACATAGACAGCTTTCCTACAGATGTGGGGTAAGGGCAGAGCGCTGAGGACAGACACTTAGGGAGAGCGCTGAGCCAGCTTGGGAGGCAGTTCTGAAGGAGATGATCCCTGAAATGGGTCTTCAAGCATGAGTGAGCTTTAAAAGAGAGAGAGAGAGCAAGAGAAGAAGAAGAAGAAAAAGAAGGAAGAGAAAAGCCAGTTAAAGAGAAAGGTCTAGGCAAAGACACAGAGGCTTGAGGGAGACAGCCACGTGCCTTGGATGACAAGAAACACAACGTGGGGAAGAGGAGCCAGAAGAAGCCAATGGCAGAAGAGAGTACATTCCTCACAGGGTTTCTACGGTAGGCTGAGAAAAGGGGATTTTATCCTAAGACGAGGAAAACCAACGGTAGGATTTTAAACAGGAGAATGACATGGTCTGATTTATATTTCATAAAAAAAAAAAATTCCAATTCCCCCAAACCTTAGGAAGGCTGTAGAAGAGTCGTTCACTATACCTCGTTTGACAGATCCGACGCAGATGAAAAAGAAACTATGGTCTATTCAACACTCTCTGCTCCCACTCGGCTCCCTAAGCAGAATGCATGTCCTGGCTCAGCCCATGACCTCCTGTCTGTTTCCCGGCTTATTCTCCTGATGCGCTGCCCCACAACCCCCAGGGCCTTCTGCAAGGCATCTGTGTCCTCAGCAGTGACTCCTGACATCTTTTAATATCAGTGGCAAATTTAATTAAAATCACTGTTCCTCTGCACGTCCAGATCATTAATAAAACAGTGCCACTAAGCCAGACTGAACAATTCTCCCTCCTGCTACGCCCTCCACTTTCTCCAATGGGAACAGGGTTTAGGGCCTGTCACTAGCCTCAGTAGAATCATTCTGCTTTGCTTATAAATCTGGCCCCCCCGGCACAGGCCTCACGACCAATTTACATTAAAGTTATAGATGCAGCCAGCCTGCGCTTGCTCTGACATGACATCTGGCGCAGATACATCGAAAAGCTTTCTATGTTTCCTCTGCCCACCTTGGGGGAGGGGTGGTATTTATGTAGAGTCCTTGCCTCCAAGCAAGACACCCTGAGAAATGCAGCCACTCAACTTCCTACTCTGTCTAAAGAGTATGAGATAAGCTAAAGAGCTTAGATAGCCTGGCTGACACACGAGGACCTGGGTCTGTGGAGGAAAACATGATACTAGATGCTTTTCCTGCATTATCATTTCTCCTAGTCTTCCTAAGAAAGAAGACTTTATCAGGTTCATTTTTCAGATGGCACATTAGAGCTCAGAAAGACTAAGTAATTTGACCAAGACCACAATTACTAAAGAGAAATGTAGGCATCTGAATTTTGTAAGTCTGCTTCTGGAACCCATGATGTTGGGCCCCAGCTTTGGGGATCCTTTTGAGCAAGAACCCAAATAGAACAAAATTAGTCTTTCTGGATGCAGAGGTTTCCCCCACAAGCCTGGAGGTTCTACATGCCTCGAGGCAGCTTGGAGCAATAGAAAACCTTGGATTTGAAAGCTGAATGCAAGATTTGTTCCTAGTTGTGTTTCAGTGAACGGGAGACCCTGGAAAGTCCATGGTATTCTCAGGGTAATACCTGAATCATCTATAAAGCTCAGGTTGGGTTTGACAGCTTTTATAGTTATTTAACTCAAAGATGCTTTGATCATTGGGAAGGTACACATTTAAGTGAGATCAGCCCACAGCAGTGAAAGAGCCAGGCTTGGAGTTTAGACTCCCAAAGAGAATACAGAATATAAAGACTAAGCCAAGGGATGGTGGTTGGAAGAGAAGGCCAAGACAAGGTCAAGGACAGTCTTCATTCTGGATTTACCAAAAGCCTGTTGGATTGAGTCCATTTTGTAAGAAACTGTTCTTTGTCATTTTAGGCTCAGACACTGTGTTAGTGATTGGGATACAGCCATTAATGAATATAATTCACATCAAGGCTTATAGAATTTATCTTCTGATGAAGGATAGAGATAAACAAAGATATGTATAATTGATTATAACCATGTCCTGGGAAGTCATTGATACTCTTTCCTTGCTCGGAGCAAACAGGTAAATAAATGGCTTTATAGTGGAAACATGGGGGATGGCTGAAGTACAGTCGAGCTTTAAAATAATGTGGATAATCTCACAGCAACACAGTCCATAGTTTTTCCTTCTCCAGTCTCATGAATGTCATCTTTTGCTTTCTCTTGACCTTCTCACACTTTCATGGCACCTGAACTGTTTGATGATGCTGGAAACCTGTAGACAATCTTCCAGGAGACGCCACACACAAGAAAAGAAAGTCTATGGACAAAGCGGAGCTTCTGTCTCTTCATACTACATATGAATCATGAACTTGAAAGGGACAATAAAACAATGATCACATGAATCCATTAAGAACATATTTAATGCCTGGAAGTTTGCTAGAAACATTTGTTTCTTATGTTTAACATGTCACTGTGCCACAATGAGACAGGCATCATTCTGTGTTTTAGAAATGAAGATACGGGGGGCTCCATGGTTTGAAAACTCACCAGAGATCCATTAGCCAAACCAACACCACATCCGAGCTTTTAAACTCAGCATGTCAAATGCAGAGTCTGTTTCTAAGCTCCAGGAAGTGAGAGGATGGTGGACTAGTGTAGCAACCTGGGTCTCAAGATACTCTGCTTCTTCCGGGAAGTGTTCCCTAATGATAGCCTCCTCTACTTTAAAAAATGACTTCTTTGCTTTGTTAAGACTTGATTAGCACAGAAGCATGTCTACACTGTCGTGAGATAATCTGTGTATGGGCATAATGTCTGCATTTTTCTAAAATGAGGAATTGCAACTCAACTCAGAGAAGATTTTGTTGTTTAACTTTTTTTTTTTTAAGTGGGTGGGTTTTTGGTTTGTTTTTTGGTTTTTTTTTTTTTTTTTTTTTTTTTTTTTTTTTTTGTTTTTTTTTTTTTTTTTTTTTTTTTTTTTTTTTTTTTTTTTTTTTTTTGGTATGTATGAGTATTTTGTCTACATGTGAGTATGTGCAATCCATCCATCCTGTTCTCAGTGAAAATCTACTAATCTGGGCTAAAATGTTGAACTTTGACACCCTTTGTCACTATAAGATTCCATGATTCAAAGATATACTATAATTTATTAAACTCATAAAAATCCAGATAATCTGGGACACCGCCAATGCCAAGAACTGTTCAGAGGCCTGGGCGGGGGGTGGGGGGCTTTGCTTAAGTTAAGTCTGATTTCCTGTAATGAATCTACACCTTCACCTAGTCCTCCCACAACTGAGGACCATGATTTAAGTGATTCTACATTCTAGAGATGTCCGTGCATCGAAATATCTTTTGAGATCTGAAAAGTGTAGAAATATAGATTCAACCTCAGCTCCATGTTTAGGCTTCCTAGAAGTAGAGCCTAGATTTTTGTATTTTTATAAAGTTCCTTCATTGATCTTTGAGATACTGCTAAGTCTGAGAGTCTTGGGAAAGAAAACCAGAAGAAGTGTGTTTAAAAAGATTTTCATAAGACAATTTTAAGAAAAAAAAATGTATCACAAGGATTTCGACCATTAAGGATTTTCTTGAACCAGGAGGACTTTCATTGCATCATGAGTTGATCTACAAGTAATTACAACAAAGTCTTGCTGTATAGTCGGCAAGCATCTGACCTTCATGGACTCCCATTTGCTTTCATGCTTTGACAAGGACAGTATTCTCCATCTACATAAGGATATTTTTCCTTTTGCTGCTCTCTCTAAACTTGCCATTTTATACTTTTACTGAAGATATATAAAGATAGAGTTCTCTTATTTTCATAGGAAAGGGATGCTGCTCATTTGTTTACAGCAAAATGTATTTCTAGTTACTTTTCCTGTCAGAGATAACAACACAGACCATCTCTTAATTCTGTGATCTTTTGGTCTACGCATTCACTCACAAACTCGTCCTTGTATGCAGCTTAGTGGTGTGATACAGTTTGGCTTATTGTGAGAAGATTAAACCTTTGTTCTAAATTTATTTTTCCCCACCCACAAACTAAAAAAAAAAAAAAAAGTAAGTTCTAAGAGGGCTTAGGGATTTTTAGGAGATTACTGTCTCTGCATTGCCTAAATTAGTGTCTAGCATATAGTAGATGCTTAGTATAGATTTATTGAATGGATGTGCAAAACTTTAGTAAGAATCATATCCAATGATTTCCCCAACCCTTGGCAATGTTCAAGTGGAGGTTGGAGAACCATCTGTCAGGGATTCTGTGAGCAAAGATTTCCAAATTTGAGAAATATGAACAAAAATATAGTCCTTGAGAAGCACACATTGCGTTGGAGCAAAGTGACAGAAAAGTGAATAATTAGGACAAAGCAAGTACTATACTTGGGAGTACATACAATCCTGTGTCAAGAAAGTTTGAAGAAGACAGTGTTAGAATGGCATGGGATCACCGGGATCGGTTCCATGATTCAGCTAACATTGTATCTATGACTTGAAAACTGAATGGGAAACAGCTAGGAGAAAGCCAGTGTACTGTCAACATGGGTAGCGGGACACCCATGCTAGAAGGAAGGTATGGAAGCTTGAATAAGCACTGTGCCTTTAGAGAAAGGCAGACAATATGAAAACAGCCATGGAAGTGGGTGGTGTATCTCTGGAATCCTTGAATGCCTGGCCAAAAAAGTTTGGGCATCACCTTGGAGAATATGAGAAGCAATATAGGAGGCAAGTTTTTTTTAATCACAAGAGAGATAGGATTAGTGTTTTCTTTTAAACAAGCAGTCTGCAGTGGTAGCAGCATGGACAACTCCATGGATGGACAAAACCGGGGCCTACTGGAAGCAGAGGCCAGTTTAGACTCTCTAGGCACTAGGCAGGAGAGGGAGGAGAACCAGATGCTGAGGAAGACATAGGATTCAGAGCAACCTAAGTAGAATCAGTCTAAGCTAGAGAACAGAGCCAACAAGGTGACAGGGAAAGAAAGGAATGAAGCAGGAAGCTCATCACATCAACATCTTCTCCATGAACACTGGTCCAGCAATGCTCCTTCTGGCTCAGAGATCCAGGCTCGAAGAAACCGAAGCTGGATGGATCGGCACAAAGGCATCCAAGTCATACACCTGCTGAACTTAGGACTTTATGGAATACTGGACAAATAAGACCAGCAGGAGTTCTCAGCTCTCCAGGAAGAAGGCAGGCAGTCCTTGGAACTGAACCAAGGCACAAGTGTTCTCCTCAGTCTAAAAGAGGTGAAGGGCTATTTGTTGATTCAATAACCCAGATATGATAAGCCTTGGAGGCACACTGATAGGAGATTGCCTGTCTCCATCCTCAACGAGCTAACAGAAGTTTACACAAGATCAGTATCTAAATTCAAGTAAAAGGTCCAGGGACTTAAAAATTTATTGGAGACATCAGAGAAGGGATGGGGTTGGACATCCCCTGTCTGTCAAAAATAAGAATGTAGTTCATACAGAAGGAACTAAATCTATGGAATGTATCCCTCCTAGGAAGTAGTGCTAGGTGGAATTTTTTTTTTTAATACAAAATGTTAAGATTAACTCAAAGCTAAGTCTGAGTACAAGAAAGCTTTATTCTGGTTATTGATTCATGGTAATAAGTGGTAGCCATTTTGGTATCTGTTGAGTATCTGTTGAGTATACATTGTGTGCCCTTGAAGATTCTTTGAAGATCATGCTGCCTGCATGTGTTCTCTGATATACTGGGTACAAATATGTGTCACACTCTGGTCTAACCTCTATCCAGTGAGAATTACCATGTGTCACACTGGTCTAACCTCTATCCAGTGAGAATTACATACTTTGCTTTGCCTACTGCAACAGAATGATAGCTGCCAATCTTGTCCCATCCCTTATAATCTGCTTCCCACAAAATAAGGTGATTTTTTATTTCCTGAGACAGGGTCTTCCTATTTAGCCCACACTGGCCTTGGACTTCCTATCTTGTTTTAGTCTCCTGGTGCTGCGATTATAGGCTGCTGCTACCAAAACCAACCAGAAATGTCTTTTTAAAATATCTACTGCAGAGATCATGCCGTTCCTTACATCCCTGCTGTTCTGGAAACTCTTTCCTCTTCTAACTATGAATTTTCTGACTTTACCGCCTGTTGATATAATTTAAACTCCAGTAAGATAAGGTTATCTAATGTTTCTTTAAAAGCTAACTATGGATCTAACTGTGGACATATCCGCATCTGTCACTCCTCTCACTTCATTCATGTCTCAGATGCCACCTTCCTTGCTAGGATCTTCCCATTCATCCTATCTGAAGGTAGCCCTTCTCCTGTACTCTTTGTCATATCACATTTCATATCTTTCATAGCACGTATCAGTTCTGAACACATTGTTGGTTTTGTCAATTTGTTGGCCTATCAAGGAATAAAAATTCTATTTGGGCAAGGAATGTGCCCTCTTCATTCACCACAGTGCATCAGTCTGGCAAAAGGAGGGATCAGTAAGTATTTATTGAATGAATGAATGAATGAATGAATGAACGAATGATTATAGTACTAAGTGATTCAGAAACCATGTATATTGAGAGGGCATAGCCAATGCGTCTCTGAAAACACTAGGAGATCCAATAGAACCGCGTGGTTTTGGAGCATAATCTAAGTTCAAATCAACACAGTCCCCCTTCTGAAATCTAGCCCTCTCTCCTGCATCTCCTTCTAGAGTATGTGATAATGACAACCAATATTTATACTGCATCATTTATTCAACAAAGATTGAGTCAGTTGATGTGCTTTCTTGTGAGGGTGATCACACAGATGAGGAACACAGTTGACTGCATTCAGTCAACTGCCAAGGTTTCTACACCAGTAAGTATGGAACCGAAACTAGACCTTCCTCCTCTGACTACATAAGTCTCCTTGCACCAGGCTTGAAGGGATGCATCAGATGAGGAAGGGCTGAGAAGAAGCAATCCCTGAACTGGAAGGATATTGGGATAGAGGATAGACGTGTGCGAAATATAGCACAGCCTAGAGCAGATGTTGCTTTCCCTACTGCCCCTGGCTGTTTCGGAGAGTCCACCTCCAGACTCTAGTGTTGATGTTACTCACGGAGAGAGGGCTGACGTCCTTCTGACTCATGGCTGACTGGCACAGGGAGGCTGGAAAACACAGTCTTTCATGCAAGTTTTTAGACTATTCTCCCAAAGCTTGATTCCTCTTAATGCCAATTCATTTAGCTGAACTTTTAAACTGTTGAAATATGGAATTCAATCCTATCATTGCCTAAATGAGAAACAAATGGAGTCTGCAAATACTCAGGATCATCTTTCTGGGATATAGTTGGGGGCTTCTCTCATACAGTCAACTCTAGTGGTGTGTGGGCCTCCCTTTCACAAGGAGCAACTTCTATTTGCTGTCTTTGAAGCTGTTCTCTTGGTCTTAAATCCCTTCATGATTATCTTTAAGTTCACCCCCACCCCTGCCCCTTAGTTCCTTCTGAGGAGCAAAAAGGCACAGGTACAAGGTGGTTCTTCCAAGGAGTATGGTGATGTAGGTAATATGGGCAGAACTTATGGAAGGCCCCCAAAGCACTGTGTTTGTACCAGATTCTTAATAATTTACATAGATTTTAATGTGTTCCCCACCCTAGAGGGAAAGAAGTGTTGAGGTTGAAACAGGATGGTTGGAGCATTTGGGGGCCTAGAACACTGCCGGTCATTTTGAGAAAGCCCTAAAGTTTTACAATAGAAGGCAACTAGGGACTGCATACCAAGGACGATCAGCTAAGGTTCATTGAGTATATTCAGTTCCTAAAACCGATGGACATTCTGTTGTAGGCAATGCACAAGGAGCTGGTAATAAGGCATAGGTATAGGGAACTAAAGGCACAGGCTCTAGGAACATCCTGGCCACCAAGGTCAGACTGCCCAGAAATGATGGAGAAAAGGAAAATTGAGAAGGGGCAGATTCTTTGAGCAGAAGTGGATGAGAGACCATAGGAGAGCTCCACCCACCAGGAGTCCAGCAAGGACACTTCTAAAGAGCTAATGGTCAATGCTATTTGTTGGAGGTGAGTATGAATTTGGAGGGTGAGAGGTCCTAGAGTAGAAGTTGGAGAAAGGTGGGAAGTGATGAGCAATTGGGAGACAAAGAAATAGACAAGGAAATCACGCTGTTTCAATCATTTAATAAAGGTAAGGCAAGAGGATGGTGTAGAGAAAAAAGGGGACAGGCAGCACTCTTTAGAGAGGGGTTTGTGGAGAGACAGGATTCTGTGTTAAAGGAGCAAGATATTCCAGATAAGAGAAGGTGTCCAGTTTAGGAAGAGAGTGGCTGCTATCAGGGAAAGAGATGGGGGGGGGCTGTGTGGGGGTGGGAGTTCTTGGTCCTGAGAGTAGTGACGGGGTAGAAAGAGGATCTGAGTGGAACAGATTAGATGCAGAGAAGGAGTGCTGACTGCACCACAGTCTTCTCCTTTTTACAGGACACTGAGGCTGTCTCCTCTCAAGGGATTTAGAAAGTACCACCTGGCAGCCAGGGTAGAATTAACTTCCAGATCCAGTCCTTACATGACCTGGCACTTTGTGTACCCAGGACCACCTGACTTGTAAATCCAAGTGGCAAGTATCTCCTTGGCCTGTTCCATACTCGGTCTAGGATGAAATGAAGTAGTTTTCTGAGTACGTGTGAGTCTATGAACACTAGCCAAGGATCCAGGATCCTACAATTTGATTTATCCACTCCCCATACAGTTCTTTAAAGAAATCTATCTTCATACACATGTGGATTTTTAAATCTAGAAGTCTTGCTCCATGGTCTCTACAGATTTACTATAAATATAAGCCCTTCTCATTCTCCTTTTATATCCTCAAAGACCTCCCCATTTCTCATAGTTCTGGGTTTGTTTTGTTCTGTGCTCAGGAAGCATGTCTTATACATCTACAGCCATTTCTTCCTTATGAGGCTTCTCTGCCCAGGGCTGGGTTTAGAATGTCTATTCAAGACACATGAACATATGAACTGTCAAACATAAACCAACCTTATTAAAGAAAAGCAGTTGATTGTCTTCCTTCAAAGAACATCGTAGAGTTGGAGAGAACCACTAGGGACTAGGTTCATAACCAAAAGTACAAGAACAGTCAAGTCTGTACATGAAAACAGAGAGAGGAACCCCTTTCTCCACCAGCCCACTTGGGGATCTACAGAAACTTCCCATTGGCTCTACATTCCAGTTTCTGCCAGTTTCTGCATATTGTAAAAAGAACAATCTGATCCTTCACTTCTGGAGTTAAAACCTTCCTAATGCCTCACTGGAAAAATGTCCTACAATTCCTTAGCATGGAGTGCTAGCCCTTACAGCTTTTTTATTTTTATTTATTTTTTTTATTTTTTTTTAGATATTTTCTTCATTTAATTTCAAGTGCTATCCCATAAGTCCCCTATACCCTCCCCCTGCCCTGCTCCCCTACCTACCCACTCCCACTTCTTGGCCCTGGCATTCCCCTGTACTGGGGCATATAAAGTTTGCAAGACCAAGGGGCCTCTCTTCCCAATGATGGCTGACTAGGCCATCTTCTAATACAAATGCAGCTAGAGACACGAGCTCTGGGGGTTCTGATTAGTTCATATTGTTGTTCCATCTATAGGGTTGCAGACCCCTACAGCTCTTGGGTACTCTCTCTAGCTCCTACATTGGGGACCCTGTGTTCCACCCTATAGATGACTGTGAGCATCCATTTCTGTATTTGTCAGGGACTGACAAAGCCTCACAGGAGACAGCTATATCAGTGCGCTTCCTCTCCCCAACCCCCCATCACTCAGTCACATCAGCAAAATCTTGCTGGCATATGCAACCGTGTCTGCATTTGGTGGCTGATTATGTGATGGATCCCTGGGTGGGGCAGTCTCTGGATGGTCCATCCTTTGTCTTAGCTCCAAACTTTGTCTCTGAAACTCCTTCCATGGATACTTTATTCCCTATTCTAGGGAGGAATGAAGTATCCACGTGTTGGTCTTCTTTCTTGATTTTCTTGTGTTTTGGAAGTTGTATCTTGGGTATTCTAGGTTTCTGGGCTAATATCCACTTATCAGTGAGTGCATATCAAATGACTTCTTTTGTGATTGGGTGACCCTACCCCTTTCTCTTCTCCCAGCTTTCAGCAAAGCTAACCTGAACCCATCTTTCCTTTTTTGGCTTAGCTGTTCCCTGAGCCTCAAGACCCGGAGGCAAGGTGATCATTTCTATTGACTTCCACTGATCTGCCAGTGCCACTCATGGGGCAGAAATCACTTTATATAGTAATTGCCTAAACACTGCTTGGTTGTGGCTGCTAGGATGTATGTTTAGGAGGAAAGGAACCATTTCATTTTGCTTCCTTCTGTACGTAGCTCTTGTCTGGCAGAGTAGGGGCTTGCCGACTGCTTGCTTGTTCAATAAATGTCTCCCCGAGAGAACAAGTGAAGGCTCTCTCTTTTGGAGAAAATATTTCACCTTCTAGGCAAAACAACGGGGCTTGAGTGAGAAGAATTTCCCCTCTCTACTTAACAAACTTAGTAATGTGAAGAGAAATCAAGACAGTGACACCTTCCAAATCCCGATTGTGGGCAATGGATGTGCCACGCAGGGTAGGAGGCAGTACCACCTATACCTATGGACAATACCCATCACTGTGAACGGATTACACACACACACACACACACACACACACACACACACACAACCACACACACAACCACAAACTGTTCTGTACAGGAATAGAGGAGGGCTGTGGTAAGTGAATCTGGCTGTCAGCTCATGGAGGGGTCCAGTGTGGAGAGATTTTATTTTTGTAGTACTACAGATTAAATAAACACCCTAATCAGATGCTTCACCATTGAGCTTTCTGCCTTGGCTTTCTGCCCCTCCCCCAAACACCAATTGTTGTGGTTGTTGTTGTTGTCAATAATGAGATCTCACTAGATTGCCCAGACAGGCTTTGAATTTATAATCCTCCTGCTGAGATTACAGAATTTTACTGCCAGGCATGGCTTGATTTTACAAACAGAACAATGCCAACAGCAACAAAACAGAGTTGGTTGGAGAAAACTTCTTTCCCTTCTTGTACTGAGAGTAGAAGACATCCCGGGTGGGGAAGATGTAACAAATCCCTCTGATTCCATTAGTTTAACGAAACAGTTTCCAAGTGCCTGCTCTATGCTGGCTGGGGTCACAAGGATAGGCCCTGAGGATATAGTGTGGATAAAGGCAAGCCTTCTTTCCTCTCTTCCTGGAGCTCATTGTCTAGAACTGCGCTTCCTCTCCCCAACCCCCCATCACTCAGTCACATCAGTAAAATTCAGTTCCATTTTAGACCACTTCAAAGCTGTGGGTTCAGATTAAGGATGTAGGAAATAAGGAAATCTAGTCTGGTGAGAGAAGGGAATGTTAGCGCTGATGGGGGAAGACTATAAGTAGTCCATGAAGAGGGCCTTGCACCATGGCCTTCTGGTCTTCAAGTAAAGAAAGAATCTCTACAATCAAGTCCCAGTTATGCAGGCTCTGCTCAGGCTCCGTAAACACACACATACAAACACACACACACACACACACACACACACTTATAGTACATATATTTAAAGAGACTTGTGTGATGCAGTGCAGACCCAGGGTGACCAGTCCCCATCCAGTCACCCAAAGCTCTGGTCATTAACCATCTTCTTTTGCAACACTGAAAGGTGACTATAGAGGCAGCTTCCTCTCAAGTCAGATGAGCCAGCCAAAGGCTGCCAGCAGGGTGGGAAGGTGGGGAGAAGGGCCCCCTCCCCGGAGGTCACTGGCCCCTACTTAGTGAACTGATCCCCCCCCCCCCGCCCGCCCCACTTTAGGAAGAGCATGGCACAGCCGATATATGTGTAAACCCGAGGTAAGCAAGAGCACGGTTCAAGTGGATGGGGCACAACAGCTGTGGAAGATTAATCACAGGAGCTGCTTGCTGCAAGTCACCAGGTCGCTGGAGGCCTGCAGGCTTCCCTTTGGGTACCCCACCAGAAGACCGGATGTCTTCCCATTGTGCATCCACAGCACCCCCCCCCCCCCCGGAGCTTTCTTGACCACCCAGGAGCTGGGCACCTGGTGGCCAGCTGCAGCCTACAGCTCTGATAAATTGCACCCAATCTCAATCTTTCTGCCTGGGAAACCTTAGCACCAAACATTCAGAGGCTTGTTTGTTAATTGGCAAAAGAGAAAGAGAGGGAGAGGGAGAGGGTAGGAGGCAAGCAGTGAGTGAGGAAATTTACAGCACTGCATTAAAGGCGTTTGTTCTATCCTCCCCCCCCTCCCCCCGGTTAAAAATAAAACACAACGAATGAAAAAAAAAAAAAAAACTACCTCCTCCCCTGAAACCCCTCTAGCAAATCCTTTTCATCCTCTGCCCCAGTGTGGCTCAGGTCCTCAGGGCAGGTCAGCCAGGGCCTGCAGAAGAAGCCTGGCCTTTAAAAGAGGGCTCCTGCCTGAGAGAGAGAGAGAGAGAGAGAGAGAGAGAGAGAGAGAGAGAGAGAGAGAGAGAGTTTTGAAGAAAGGAGGGGAGCTTAGTTATATACTTTCACAGCTCTCCATGCAGCCCTGGATCTCTCAGACCACCGGGTACCTCTTGGCCCAAGAGCCCTCCCTGGTTGGAGGGAAGGGGGTACAATGAATGGGGCTGCGGTTATTGGCCGGCGGCGATGGAATCCCAAGATTGGGGTGCGTGCATGCGTGTGCGCGCATGAGTTCGTGTGTGTGTGTGTGTGTGTGTGTGTGTGTGTGTGTGTGTGTGTGTCGCGCGCATGCGCGCCTACGCCGAGGGAATAACGCGGTCCCCCTCCTAGCTCCAGAATCCGGTGGGCACTCAGCTCCAAGAGCTCACACGCCCTGACACCCGCGACACACACACACACACACACACACACACAGCCATGAAGCTTCTTCATTGAGCTACCCCGCCACTAAGTCACCAAACCTAAAGCAGGACTGTACACACAATTCCAGTACTATGGCTCACAGGCATCTCTCGCAGCACCCCCAGCACTCTAGCTTAGACACTCTCTCAGATTCTCCCCACAACACCTCATATACAACATATACTTTCCCGGGCACCCTCCCCCACTTTTCTGGCACTAAACCTGCCGCAAGGCACCGCATACGAATGATCTTGAGAAATAACTTATCATGATTCTTCTCCACCAGGGACCATCTCGGGAGCATATCAGGCTTGGGATCTCGGCTGGAGTCCCTGCCTCTGCGGTGCTCCAGGGCTTGGGGATTGTGGGCTCATCCCATTACTCACCCTTATCCTCCAGAGCTCGATGGGCAAGTGAGGCGGGCTAGGAAGGTGCACGATGCCCGCGCCGCCCGGCTTCTCACCGGCCGCAGCGGCTCATCGCCCCCGCGGGCTGCGGGCCGGCTGCAGCGGCGTCCTGGGCATGACAGTCCGCCGCCGCTGCCGGCCGGAGCTCGTGGGCTAGGAGCTGTCAGGGGGCTACCAGGCAGCGCATCTGGAGCTCGATCGCTGGGGCCAGGGCGCAGCGCGCGTTGTATAGACCCTCGGCGTCCAGCCAAGGAGCAGAGACTGCCCGAGTGGCCCAAGCAAGGCCCGGAGTCCCGGCCGCGGTCGCCTGGGGATCCCTGTGGGAGGGGTGGGACGGAAAGCAGCGCGGCGCGCCCTGGTGGCTCGGAGGGACCCCGGCGGGGGCTGGCTGCCGCGTCGCCCGGGCTTTCCCCGGGCTGGGAGCGCGCGCGGCTCAGCCTCGCCCGCTGTCACCACCGGAGACGTCTCGGCCTCGCCGCGCTCAGAGGGGACGAGCTTAGGGGCTGGTTTCTGGGCGAGCCTAGAGCTTTGCCCATTAAGCCTCCGCAAGGAGCCAAATCAAAAGGCCAATCTCCAAGCCTCCAAACTCGACGTCACCCTATCAGCTGGGAGACAGCTACACCGAATGACAAGCCGCGCATATTTAGCCTCGCGAGCGGAGGGGAGTTTTCCATAGCGCTTCTCGGCGGGCCTGGGACACCAAGCACGGACCTAGCATGCAGAGAGTGCCGGGAGATTGAATGCAGATGCAAGTCCTACCGAGAAGCCACCAACCCAACCGTTGAGCCTGGAGCTTAGAGCATCAGAGCTGGCGGCAGCTTTGTAAGGAGTCCTGACCTGGATTCCCTGGAGTTGGTATTCGTAGTCTTGAAGTCCCGGCAGGCAGTGGCAAGAAGCTAGGCACACAGGCTTTCCTCTTGTCCTCCGGAGACGCCACCGCCAGCAATTCCGAAATTAAGTTCCCTCCAAACACATTGTGGTTTTTAAATATAGCAGGGAATGATTACCCAGGCAAGGTCCACCCAGGCCTAGGGGAAGACTCGAGAGGAATGGAGGTTGGCAATGTGTGTGTGGAAGGGGGGGGGGAACACTCCTTTTTCTCTCCTATTTATCTCTCCCCCCCCCTTTCTTGGTGCAGAACTCACCCTGTCATTTTCTCAACCCAAGTCAAGCAAGAGCTTTGTGAGAGACGCTTGGGTGATCACTGCTCTGTTGGCTTTGGTGATTTTTTTAAAGGCTAAAAATAAAAGGGGGCTGCCTTTCAAATTGCTGCTTACTCTGGACCTGGAGACTGGAGCAGAGACGGTCCTTTGATGCAGCAACAGAACTACGGTTTGGGGCTTGGCTCAAGAGTAGTGTACACACACAGCCTTAAATCAAATGCCTGTAATTTCTGCTATATTTGTCACGCGTGGTCCTGGTGGCAGGAGGAGTGAGCAGACATGCCTAAGGATGGGATTGCGTGTCCTCAGCAATATTGGTGTCATCAGGCAACCGTGAAATGAGAGTGGAGGCTGGCCCTTTGCATAGACTCCAGTGTAGATGAGACAGAAACTGCTTCTGCTGCCTGAAGCCAAGCATAAGAGGAATCAGACAGTATCATATCTCCTGAGCAGGGTTGGTGCCAGGGAATTTGGTCGCATTGTTTGATATCATCCTCGCAGAAGGCTATGAAATACACACAATTAATACTTCCACTTTTCTGTTGACCTTTTGTCTAGAAGTTAAACAGCTATCCTAAGACGACGTGCAGAAGAGTCAAGGATGGGAAAAGGGGAAACCAACTAGACTCCTACTGACAAGCAGCAAAGTGCGATACCACAAAGCATGTACAACCCTCCAGCTCCCTGACACCAATCAGGGAGAAGCACCTCTTTAACAAGGTTTGGTCCAAAGAGCACTTGAACTTGGAAGGAAATATACTCTTTTTGGGGGGAGGAGGACCCTCAGTGCAGTGTTCCTTTAGCAAGTCAGAAGGTAATCCTGTCCTGAGTTTGGGCTCCTTGTGGACTGCTAGGAGTGCTTTCAGATAGTTTATGGGCCTTGAATCTTGGTGATTTTAAGAGCTCAGATTCTGGCATTGTAGGATTTTAATGACTTCAAGGGATGTGAAGGCTTCATACCCACTAGGCGGCAGGATTGGCCTTGTGCTTATCTGCATGGAGCACCAGGGCAGAGTCCAAATGGGCTTCAGTCAAGAAGTTATGGTTTCTTTAGAGATTCAGGTTTCTTTTTAAGTGTGTTAGGTTTTGTTTTTGTTTTTTTTTTTAAGTTTTTAGTTTTTTTTCTTTTTTCTTTTTTTTTTTTTGGATTCTAGTCCCCCCCCCCAAATTTAGGCGTTATTGTAGAGTTTTTAAAGGATTTTAGGGCCAAGCATAAAGGGTAGGTACACAGAACAGTGAAAAACTGAAATCACCTGAACTTTTTTTCACCAAAATCGGGGCAATAAACCACACTCAATGACACAATGCTATATAACATTTTGGTGGTGGGGGGATCCTCCACCCTCCAAGTTGAAATGTTGACTGGCTTGTGCAGACAACCACAGATGCTGTTGAGTTCAAATGTATAAGATGCTGATGCAGCATTCTGTGTATTGACATGGAAAGGTTTCCATGTGAAAACTTTTGTATTGGAATGAGAAGAAAAAAAGTAGAAGGGAGGGAGGGAATGAGGGAGACAGGGAAGCAAGGAGACAGAGGGGGGGGGGGAGAGAAAGAGAGAGAGAGAGAGAGAGAGAGAGAGAGAGAGAGAGAGAGAGAATATGAATGTGTAGCTATGTCCTGTCAACATAAAAATACATTAAAAAATTTTAAGTTGCTGTTTTTGGTGGTGGGGTTTCTAGTGGTATATTTTCTTTTTAGATAAACTTTATTAAGACATAACTATGTGCAATCAAACCACTTGTTTCAAGTGCACACGTTGATGGTTCTGTGACACTCAGTCTCCTGGTTCTGTGATATTCAGTGTCCTGGTAAAATAAAGGCTTGCTTCTAAGGTGCGATTGAGAGGTGAAAGGTGCTAAATGAGTGGAGGGTTAGTAGGAAGTCTTTAGGTCATTAGAGATGAACTCTAAGAAGAGGGGAAGATTGGATTCGTAGGTAAAGTACTTGTCATGCAGTCATGAAGACCTGAGTTTGTATCCTCCAGAACCCATATAAAAAGCCAGGTATGGTGGTATCTGCCTGTAATCCCAGTGCTGGACAGTAGGTAGGGACAGACAGAAGAGTCACTGAAGTGTTTTGGGCACCTAGGCCAGTCAAATAGGCAAGCTTCTGGTTCAGTGAGAGACCCTATCCTGAAAAATAAGTTAGAGAGCAGAGTATTGGAAGACATCAACCTCTGACCCCTACATGTATGTGCACATGTACACGCGTGCACCAGCACACATATGCACACACAAGACTGTGAGGTTATACCTCTCCTTTTTTGTCTTGTATTTCCTGACTGTGAGGTAAACATTCTTGCTTTGCTATGTGTTCGGGCCATGCTATGCTGCTGCCCTAGGGGACACTAAGTAACTGCAGCCGTACACACATGGGTTATAGCTTCTAGAACAAACATTTTCCCTATCTTAGACACATCATAGCAATGCTAAACTGACTAAAAGAATGGGTTTGGTAAAAATGCATGCAAGAAAAGCAGCAACAAAATCAGAATTTAGATCCTTTCCATTCTACTGTTCACTGACTTGCTTCTTTATGTTATCTTGTTTGTTTCAGAGTCTTCTTTGTTATATTTATTTATCCATCGATATCTGTCTCCGTGACTTTTCCTGTTGTTGTGATAAAACGCCCTGACAAAAGCAATTACAGGAAAGAAGGATTCATTTTGGCTTACTATTCCATTGTATAGTCATCCATCATGACCTGGAGCATGGTGGCAGGAGCTTGGAAGCTGGTCACATTGCACCTGTAATCAAGAAGTGATGAGTATCCCCACTCAGCTAACTTCCTCCTCTTTATGCAGTTCAGGACCCAAGCCTAGGGAATTGGGTCACCTCATTGTATGGTGGGTCTTCCCAGTCAACCAAGGTATCAAGATAATCCCTTAGTGGAAAGCTCAGTGGCTAACCTAATATAGACAATCCCTCACAGGTGTGTCTAGAGGCTGGTTCCCTAGGTAACCCCTTACCTGTCAAGATGACAATCAATGTCGACCATTACAGTGTGTCTTCAATAAACATTAATTGTTCTCTAAAACCACATCACCAGAAATGTTAAAATGATACTAGTATTGGCTTTTAAAAGAACAAATACAGCTAACCAAAATCCTGTGGCAGGAAGCACAGTGTCCTCTAAGCCCAAGGTGCTGTCAAGCAGGAAGGTAGGAAAGGCTGGAGATGTCAATGCATCTTAAAAATGGAGCTCTAGATAGAGTTAACCTGTGTGAGTTCTAGGAGCTAGACTAAAATAACAAAGGCTAGCCTCACACTCTGGCCCTTAACAACCTCATCAGTAAAATGACTATATTAATAATCACCATAATAATACTAAATGGTGCTGTGAGGATTCAGTGAGATTCTATTTGATTATAAAGTAATTTATAAGTATAAGTGATTTTATTTCAGTTCTCCATCTCTTTCTCTCTCAGCTTTCCTTTCCCCTCTCTTAAGTTCAACAGCCCCCTTTCATGTGGCCAATGAAGTCTCAGGTTTCTCTGAACTCTGAAGTTTATGATTCATGGAAAATACCAAATTTGGTGAGATCCTGTCTTCCACTGTTTGATCATTTATTCCTGGGAGTGCTAGAACCACGGGGACTATCACAGGCTGGCAAGCACAGACGCTCGCTCTTTACAGCCAGCAACAGGAGCCTTATGAGCTTCCTGCTCTACAGAAATGTTAAGTAATGCAACCCAGCCAGAGAGCTTAAAGGGGGAAAGTCAGACTCTCATTATGAATCTGAATTGTGGTCCTCAAAATTCATATTGAAGCCTTAACCACCACTGCCTTACTTAGAATGTGGTCGTTGAGGGTGCTGGAGATACGACAGAGTTTGTGAAGTGCTTGCTGTGTAAGAACAAGTCTGGTCGACAGCATCCATATAAAATCTGGATGTCTCAGTAGATATCTGTAATCCCCACACCGGGGAGGCAGAGACAGGAAGATGATCAGCCAGTCTCAAGCTACAGGTTCAGTGAGAGACCCTGCCTCAAAGAAGACAGAAATTGAGGAAGGCACCTGACCTCTACCTTTGGTCTCTATGCACACATGCTTGCACACTACACATGCACACATGAGCACGAGGAAGCTTCTAGCCTCCTCCATACAATCTTTTTTTAGACCTAGAATGTCTTCAGCCTCTGAGACTTGCTGGCAAATAAGCTCACCCCTTCCTAGTTCTTTCTGATCTCTGGCTGGCTGGTTCAACTCAGCTGTTCTGGCTCAAACTCCTTTCACCCAGTCTTCTGGGTTCCCAAGTGAAAGACACACATGCACACATATGTACACACATGCACACACACATGTGCACACACACACACACGCACACATACACACACAGCCTTTTTAATTTTTTTCAATTTTTTATTAGATATTTTCTTCATTTACATTTCACATGTTATCCCGAAAGTCCCCTAAACCCTCCCCCATCCCCCGCCCTGCTCCCCTACCCACCCACTCCCACATATTGGCCCTGGCGTTCCCCTGTACTGGGACATATAAAGTTTGCATGACCAAGGGGCCTCTCTTCCCAATGATGGCCAACTAGGCCATCTTCTTCTATATATGCAGCTAGAGACATGAGCTCTGGGGGTACTAGTTAGTTCATGTTATTCTTCCACCTATAGGGCCACTTCCCAACCTCTGCATGGCTGGCGGCAACCTTATTTACCAATCAGAACCAACCGGAGACAGGGCCCCTTAGTGTCTTATGTGCCGATTCTCATGCAAACAATTTTGGGAGCCCAAATTAACACAATACAAGCAGCCACATACAGTCTCCATGTCCACAAAATGCACATTCCGAGATTTTCAGTTTTTTAGTGGACAAACGGATGTGCATATAGCTATGTATAAAATATATTGGTTGTCTCAATATATGGATATATTATGGAAAGATTAATTCAGTTATCATATGCATCACCCCAAAGATATATTATTTCTTTGTGGTGGGAACATTAACTCTCCCCTTCAGCTGTTTGGGGGGTAAGGAGGGGTCCACAGCCCATTGTTGTTATCATTCCCTGTAGACACCACATTGTGCAATGAAACACTGAAAGGAACTGCTCTTCCCCTCACTGAACCTGTATATTCTTTCACACCACTCTATATCATATTTGGTTTCCAGATTAGTGTCATTCTTTTAACTACCATGTACGAGGCCATTGAGTCTCCTGGTTCACACTTGAACCTAAGGATGGAACCTCTGGTGTACAGAGTAGGTGAGCATGTATCATTAGTTGACAACGGCAGTTTTCAGCTGTTTATTCTGATTCACATTCATGCTCTCCCACATTATTTTGTCACATTTTTGCCTCTGACAGTCTACTTAATTTTAGGCCTTCTGGTGGGTGTATACTTAACCTTATTCTATGGTTTTAATTACATTATCCTAGTGACTATTAAAATGGAAATATTCTCACACATGAACTGTCTTTCATTTGTTCTTTTTGAGGTATGTCCACAAATCTGTGGTTTAATTTCCGGCGAGCCTGTCTGTGTTTCTCTTGCTGCAGTGTACCTAGTCTTTGCACATTCTGGGTCAGGCTTTTGTTTTTTTCTGTGCAGAAGAGCCCAACCACTGAGACACATCCCCCACCCCTTGGGTGAGAGTATTCTTGCCACAGTTTGCATACTGCAGATACCTCCTCACGGCCTGTGACTTTCCTTTTCACTCTCCATGTTATATCTTTAAATGAGCAAATGTTCTTGCTTTTAACACATTCCATCTAGATGGAGATCAGGAAGTCTTATGGAAGAGTTAGGAGAAGGACTGAGGAACCTGGGGGGAAATAGGGACTCTACAAGAAGACCAACAGAGTCAACTAACATGGACCCTTGGGGGCTCCCATAGACTGAACCAACAACCAAAGAGTGTATGTGGGCTGGACCTAGGCCCCATGCACATATGTAGCAAATGTACAGTTTGGTGTTCATGTGGGTCCCCAACAACTGGAGAGGGGGCTTTCCCTGACTCTGCTGCCTGCCTGCTCCTCTTGTCTGAACTCAGTGGGAGAGGGTGTGCTTAGTTCTGCAGTGACTTGAGATGCCAGGGTAAGTTGGTACTCAGAGAGGACTTTCCAGTTCTCAGAGGTGAAGGAGAGGGGGGAGGGGGAGAGGGACCATGTGAGGGGGGACTGGGAGGAGGAGGGCTTTGATCAGGATGTAGAGTGAATAAATAAATTAATGCAAACAAAACAAAACAAAACCCACCAAATTACATTTATCATGACTTACTTATTTTCAGAGCTTTCTGTTTGCTGTTTGTGTGTCTGAGGCTGTGAAGGGACTGTTGTATTAGAGTTTTGGACTTATACAATTTAGATCTGAACTGAGCTGGAAAGCTGACTGTGGGCATAAATTTTTTGCAATCTACATTTAATAAAGGTTTAACCTCTCCTCTAGCCCATCACCCAGCAGAGGTAGTGGAGAGAAAAGTTATTAGGATATAGGGGAAGTGGACCTGTTCAGCAAGAGTTCTTTGGGGCCAAGCTCGATCTTCTTGGGCAGCTGTTCAGTCCCATAGCAAACACCAAATATGATTCAGCAGCTGCAGACCAGTCCTCTAGGCAGGCAGATACCAGGCACAAACCAACAGCTACAGTCTAGTCCTTTTAGCAAGCAGACACCAGGCACGAACCAGCAACAATACTTCAATCCTGAAGAAACCTCCAGGCTCACCAACTGGTCTGAGGTGAGGCTGCAGAAGTGGCAAGCTGCCACAGGAACCTTGAGAGCACTCCTTGGATGAGTTTCTCTCAATGGCAGTATTATCACAAGTTGAGCTCAACAATGCTATGTAAGGTGAATCAATGAATGTGTCTCTTTAGCAAAGAATAGCAAGGTGGAGGAGACCAAACCAAGGCTCAGTGGTCATCTTCCACTGCCTGTGAGGCCATATTTATATTCCTTCATCAAGAGTCCTTTCACATGTTTGCTATATCCAACCACCTTTCACCAGTGTGTCTGATTCAGGAAAATATTCTTTCACTTATTTTGCCTTGTCAAGACATCCTTTTACCTGTGTGCCCCAGAAAAATCCTCATTTGACATAACTAACATTCCAAAGGAGTGGGCTCGGATGCTCAGTACAGCTTTTACACTGTGTTTGTGTATTTAATGTGAGGCATAAGTGGAATGCTGTCTCTTTTCCCTGTACAAATACACATATAGTTAAAAAGAGATACAGTTTATTGAAAAGAATCCATTTCACCTGATGTGTCCCCTTTTGATTTAAGTCAAGTGTTTGTTTGTGTGTCCATGTCTGTTATGGACAGTTTTATAGGCTTATTTTCTGCTTTCATAACCATACTATCCTGTTTCACATATTAAAACTCATCTTAAAATATAGTGCTGAGGACAGCAGGAGTAGTGTTTACTGTGTTCTTTTTCATGAATAAGTGGGTTGCACATATGTTTTAGAATTTAGTCAGTCCTCAGAAGAACATCTACTGAGAATTTTGGTTGAGTGCATATTACAGTCAAAATTGAATTAAATCTGTAGGTCAATTTTGAGGGTGTTGCCATATCTACATTATTGAGTCTTCCAACACAGGAACATGGAATGTTTATCTGTTCAGGCCTTCCACTCTGAATAATGTCTTAAATCCTGTGATGCACAGGCCATACACATTTATTTATGTTTGTCCTCGTGTCTTTCAGTTGTATGATGCCAAATAAAAGCTATTTTTCCTTCTATTTTTTGTTAAACAAATTTTAATGCTAAGCTGTTTTTGTACAATGCTAATAAAATTTGCCATTGCTGATCTTGTTTACAGTGGTATTAAGTTCACTTTTAATGACATAAATATTTGTAGCTGCTTTACTCTTTCTTTAGTTTTTCTTTTTTAATTCCTGTAACTATGCTTACAGGTTTCTTTCTTTGGAATCTTTTATTTTTTTCTACTGGTTAGGATTTAAAATATGCTCAGTAGAAGTGGGCACAGCAGGAGTTTCTGTTTCTTTCTTGAGCTCAGTGAAAGTACTATCAATCCTGTCTTATAAACCATGGCATTCCTGTTTGTGCCTTAGAGAAAATTTTTGGAGTAGTGAAATTCCTTTCCTCAGTTTCTTGAGCTTTCTTTTCACAGTTTTGGTTTAAAATCATGAATGTGTGTCAAACATTAGCAAATGCTCCTCTAACCCATTTATTGAGATTGCTGTATGAGCTTACTCTCCTAAGTGCTTGATTTTTTATATTTTATTAAACTATTAAAATTTATTTTAAAATATACCTCTCAGTATTGACATTTTTAAGTCATCAAAATAATTTACAATAATTAAATGTCGCTTAAATATACATGATATCTTTTGAAGCTAAAAGTAATATGCACTCAACCAGCTTTTAAAATCTATTTAGAGCATTAAACATGATAGAAGTAGAAAAAAATCTCTTATGCAGTCCTCTATGAAATGAAATTGTAACAAGTTCTTGATTAGACAGAAATCATTCCATCTCCAAGGGAGAATACCCAGAGTAACTGTGGTTTCATAGAATAAATTGTGTAGTGTTTCTGTTTGTATTTTGTGAAATAGTTTGAAGAGTACTGGTATTAGGTCTTCTTTGAAGGACTGATAGAATTCTGCACTAAAACCATCTGGTCCTGGGGTGTTTTGTTTGTTTGTTTTGTTTTGTTTTGTTTTTTAGACTTTTAATGATCTTTTTTTTTTTCTTTAGGGGTTATGAGACGGTTTAGATGGTTCATCTGATCCTGATTTAACTTTGGTATTTGGTATCTAGAAAATTGTCCATTTCATCCAGATTTTCCAGTTTTGTTGAATATAGGCTTTTATAGTATGATCTGATGATTTTTTTTTTAATTTTCTCAGTTTCTGTTATATCTCCCTTTCATTTCTGATTTTGTTAATTTGAATACTGTCTCTGTGACCTCTGGTTAGTCTGGCTAAGGGTTTATCTATCTTGTTGATTTTCTCAAAGAACCAGTTCCTGGTTTTGTTGATTCTTTGTATAGTTCTTTTTGTTTCTACTTGGTTGATTCAGCCCTGAGTTTGATTGTTTCCTGCCTTCTATTCCTATTGGGTGTATTTACTTCCTTTTATTCCAGAGCTTTCAGGTGTGCTGTCAAGCTGCTAGTGTAAGCTCTCTTCAGTTTCTTTTTGGAGGCTCTCAGAGCTAGAGTTTTCCTCTTAGTGCTGCTTTTCTTCTCTCCTATAAGTTTGGGTAGGTCGTGCCTTCATTTTCATTAAATTCTAAAAAGTCTTTAATTTTTAATTTCTTCATTGACCAAGTTAGCATTGAATAGGGTATTGTTCAGCTTTCATGTGTATGTGGGCTTGTTGTTGTTTTTGTTTCTATTGAAGACCAGCCTTAGTCCATGGTGGTCTAATAGGATGCATGGGATTATTTCAATCTTCATGTATCTGTTGAGGCCCACTTGATTTTTATGACATCATCTTAACATTCCTGGAATAATCACACTGCTGTCCCTTTAAATGTATTGCTCAATTTCATTTGCTTCTAATTTGTTAATTCTTTTTATACATTCAAATTCAAGACTGGCCTACTTTTTTCTATCCTATATTTACTTTGATACAAGGTTTTTAGCTTTATCAAGTGAGCCAAGATGTACCCCTTCTTCTTTATGCTTTGGAGGAATTTACAGAATGTTGAGGAAGCCAGTATAAGCCTCTTTTTGTTTTTGTTAATTTTTGTTTGTTTGTTTCGTTTTGAGATAAAGTCTCACTCAGTAGCCCTGGAATTTGTAGACCATGCTGTCTTGAACTCTCAAAGATCTGTCTGCCTCTGCCTCTCCAGTGGTGGGATTTAAAGTGATTACCACTGTTCACACACATCCCAGCAGAGAGAGAGAGAGAGAGAGAGAGAGAGAGAGAGAGAGAGAGGCCACCCTGAGTTACATAACATAACCCTGTCTCAAAATAAAAAACCAAAACAAAACAAAAAAAGAAATTAAACAAAGAACATTTATTATCTTATTTGGGAGGCTGGGACTTCGACATGGTTTCATTGGGCTGAAACTAAGGTATATCACGTGTTGTAGGAAAAAATCCTTTCTTAACCTTTCCAGGCTTCTATGGGTCTCATATTTGGCTCACAGTATGTCCTTCTGTTCTTCATACAGCAGCATTTCATTTAAATTTAAGGTACAGGTGCATTCACTAGCTTTTATTTCAGAGTAGTAAGTTGTGTTTTTCAAGAAATTTGTCTATTTCACATGTAGTCAAGTTAATTGACACTATATTGTAATAAGTTCTTTTAATTTTTTAATTAATTTTGTAGGTTAGTGTACACAATAATGAATTTCATCATATATTTTTGTACATGTGTGTCATCATCCTTTGCTCTTCTTTGTTCCCTCCCTCCCATCCTCCCTCCCCCTTTCCAGCTGGTTCCATCTCTTCTCCCAGAGAGTTCCCACTCCTTCCTTCCTTCCTTCCTTCCTTCCTTCCTTCCTCCCTCCCTCCTTCCCTCCTTCTTTCTTCTCCCTTCTCTCCCCCTCCATTCCTTCCCTTGTTCCTTCCCTCCCTTCCTTCCTTCCTCCCCACCTACCTCTCTTCCTTTCTTCCCTTGCTTCTTCTCTCCATTTTCTCCTTCTCTTTCCATCTTTCTTTTTTTCTTTCTTTCTTTCTGAAACAGTGTCTTTTTGCATAGCCCTGGCTGTCCTGGAACTCACTTTGTAGACCAGGCTGACCTTGAACTCTGCCTCTGTAGGGCTGGGATCAAAGGCATGCACCACCACTTCTGGCCTCACTTCTGCTTTCTTACTGTATCATTGCTCAGTTTCTCATCTCACTTAAAATCTCATCCTCCCATCTCTTGATGCCCTATCCAATGTCATAAGTTCATCACACATACATAAATACACATGTACACATGTGCATATAGTTTTAAATCTAGGTTTCACACATGAGAGAAAGCAAACACTATTTGTTTTTACGTTATTTTAATTAGCATAATGATTTACAGTTTCTTCTAGTTTTCTGCAAATGTCATTTTTTTTTTAGTGTGGCTACATATAACTATACTGTATATATGTACCATATTTTCTTTATCCATTCATTTCCTGTTAGACATTGAGGCTTCTCATATCTTCAGATTTTTGTTGTTGTTATTTTTTGAGACAGGGTTTCTCTGTGTAGCCCTGGCTGTCCTGGAACTCACTCTGTAGACTAAGCTGTCCTCGAACTCTGAAATCCACCTGCCTCTGCCTCCCAAGTGCTGGGATTAAAGGCGTGCGCCACCACTGCCCAGCTTCATATCTTCAGTTTTACAAGGCACTTCCACACTGATTTCCATGTTTACCTATCTAGCTGTAGTGAATAAGGGCCTCCTTTCTCCTTGCTCTCTCTTTTCTTTTTAAATATTTATTTATTATTATATGTAAGTACACTGTAGCTGTCTTCAGAAACACCAGAAGCAGGCGTCAGATCTCATTTAGGATGGTTGTGAGCCACCATGTGGTTGCTGGGATTTGAACTCAGGACCTTCGGAAGAGCAGTCAGTGCTCTTAACCGCTGAGCCATTTCTCCAGCACTCCTCTCCCATTCTCATTAGAGCTTCTTTACTTTTTAATTTATTTTATGTGTATATGTACTTTCCTGCATCTGTGTTCATGCACCACGTGTGTGCCTGATGATCATAGAGGCTGGGAGAGGGTGTTATAGATGGTTGTGAGCCAGAAAGCAGGTGCTAGATATCAAACCAGGGTCCTTGGGAAAAGCAGCCTTACCTACTCAGACATCCCTCCAGGCCCCTTATTTCTTTTTGTTTATTTGCTTTGGGGGGGGGGTATGATCAATTCGCATTCTTCTATATGATAACCACCAGTTGTGCCAGCACCATTTGTTAAAAATGCTGAAAAGACAGCATTTTTAACAAATGGTGCTGGTTCAACTGGTGGTCAGCATGTAAGAAAATGTAAATCGACCCATTCTTATCTCCTTGTACAATGCTCAAGTACAAGTGTATCAAGGACCTCCACATAAAACCAGAGACACTGAAACTTATAGAGGAGAAAGTGGGGAAGGGCCTCGAAGATATGGGCACAGGGGAAATATTCCTGAACAGAACACCAATGGCTTATGCTCTAAGATCAATAATAGACAAATGGGACCTCATAAAATTGCAAAGCTTCTGTAAGGCAAAGGACACTGTCAATAGGACAAAAAGGCAATCAACAGATTGGGAAAAGATCTTTACCAGTCCCACATCTGATAGAGGGCTAATATCCAATATATACAAAGAACTCAAGAATTCAGACTCCAGAAAATTAAATAACCCTATTTAAAAAATGGGTACAGAGCTAAACAAAGAATTCTCAACTGAGGAATATCGAATGGAAGAAAAGCACCTAAAGAAATCTTCAACATCCTTAGTCATCAGGGAAAGGCAAATCAAAACAACCCCGAGATTCCACCTCATACCTTTCAGAATGGCTAAAATCAAAAACTCAAGTGACAGCAGATGCTGGCAAGGATGTGGAGAAAGAGGAACACTCCTTCATTGCTGGTGGGATTACAAGCTGGTACAACCACTCTCAAAATCAGTTTGGTAGTTCCTCAGAAAATTGGACATAGTGCTACCTGAGAACCTTGCTATACCACTCCTGGGCATAAACCCAGAAGATTCTCTAACATGTAATAAGGGCACATGCTCCACTATGTTCATAGCAGCCTTATTTATAATAGCAAGGATCTGGGAGCAACACAGATGTCCCTCAACAGAGTAATGGATGCAGAAAATATATTTACACAGTGGAATACTACTCAGCTAATAAAAACAATGAATTTATGAAATTCTTAGGCAAATAGATGAAACTAGAAAATATCATCCTAAGTGAGGTAACCCAATCACAAAAGAACACACATGGTATGCACTCACTGATAAGTGGATATTAGCCCCAAAGCTCCAAATAACCAAGATACAATTCACAGACCACATGAAGCTCAAGAAGAAGTAAGACCAAAGTGTGAGTGCTTCAGTCCTTCTTAGAAAAACAAATAGTCACAAGAGCAAATATGCAGATAAAGTGTAGAGCAGGGACTGAAGGAAAGGCCATCCAGAGACTGTCTTCTCCTTTGGGCCCTCCTTGGTTTTGTGTGTGTGTGTGTGTGTGTGTGTGTGTGTGTGTGTGTGTGTTTGCTTGTTTGTTTTGGCTTCTTTGGGTTTTTAGAGTGTAGTGTAGTTATCCTCCTGTACATTATGGCTAATATCCACTTATAAAGTGAGTATATACCATTCGTGTATTTTTTGGGTCTGTGTTACCTCACTCAGGATATTTTCTAGCTCCATCCATTTGCTGGCAAAATCCATGGTGTGCTTGTTTTTATTTTTATTTTTATTTATTTTTATTTTTTATTAGATATTTTCATTATTTACATTTCAAATGTTATCTCAAAAATCCCCTTGCTCTCCCCCCCCACTCTGCTCCCCAACCCACCCACTCCTGTTTCCTGGCCCTGGCATTCCACTGTACTGGGGCATATTATCTTCGCAAGACCAAGGCCTTCTCATCCCATTGATGGCTGACTAGGCCATCCTCTGTTACATATACAGCTAGAGCCAAGAGTCCCACTATGTATTTTCTTTGGATGGTGGTTTAGTCCCAGGGAGCTCTGGAGATACTGGTTAGTTCATATTGTAGTTCCTCCTATGGGGCTGCAAACCCCTTCAGCTCCTTGGGTACTTTCTCTAGCTCCTCCATTGGGGGCCCTGTGTTCCATCCAATAGATGACTGTGAGCATCCACTTCTGTATTTGTCAGGCACTGGCATAGCCTCACAAGAGATAGCTATATCAGGGTCCTGTCAGCAAAACATTGCTGACATATGCAATAGTGTCTGGGATTGGTGGTTGTTTATGGGATGGATCCCCCAGGTGGGGCAGTCTCTGGATGGTTCTTCCTTCTATCTCAGCTCTGAACTTTGACTCTGTAACTCATTCAATGGGCAGTTTCTTCCCCATTCTTAGAAGGAACAAAGTAGCCACACTTTGGTCTTTGCGATGTGTGCTTTGAGCTTTACTATAGTTTCTTTAATGAATGTATTTACACAGTGCATTTGGAGCATATTCAGAATTGAGAGTTCATCTTGGAAGATTTACCTTTGAAGAGTATGAAGTGCCCCTCCGTGTCTTTTTTGATAACTTTGGGTTGGAAGTCAATTTTACTCCATATTAGAATGGCTACTCCAGCTTGTTTCTTCGGACCATTTGCTTGGAAAGTTGTTTTCCAGCCTTTCACTCTGAGGTAATGTCTGTCTTTATCCCTGAGGTGGGTTTCCTGTATGCAGCAAAATGTTGGGTCCTGTTTGTGTAGCCAGTCTGTTTGTCTATGTCTTTTTATTGGGGAATTGAGTCCATTGATATTCAGAGATATTAAGGAAAAGTAATTGTTGCTTCCTGTTATTTTTGTTGTTAGAGTTGGGACTCTGTTCTTGCTGCTGTCTTCTTTTAGGTTTGTTGAAGGATTACTTTCTTGCTTTTTTTAGGACATCATTTTCCTCCTTGTGTTGGTGTTTTCCATTTATTAGCCTTTGAAAGGCTGGATTCATGGAAAGATATTGTTTGAATGTGGTTTTGTCATGGAATACTTTGGTTTCTCCATCTATGGTAATTGAGAGTTTTGCTGGGTATAGTAGCCTCGGCTGGCATTTGTGTTCTCTTAGGGTCTGTATAACATCTGTCCAGAATCTTCTGGCTTTCATAGTCGCTGGTGAGAAGTCTTATATAATTCTAACAGGTCTGCCTTTATATGTTACTTGATCTTTTTCCCTTACTGCTTTTAATATTCTGTCTTTATTTAGTGCATTTGTTGTACTGATTATTATGTGTCGGGAGGAATTTCTTTTCTGGTCCAGTCTATTTGGAGTTCTGTAGGCTTCTTGTATGTTCATGGTCATCTCTTTCTTTAGGTTAGGGAAGTTTTCTTCTAGAATTTTGTTGAAGATATTTACTGGTCCTTTAATTTGAAAATCTTCATTCTCATCTATACCTATTATTCTTAGGTTTGGTCTTCTCATTGTGTCCTGGATTTCCTGGATGTCTTGAGTTAGGATCTTTTTGCATTTTCTTTGATTGTTGTGCCCATGTTCTCTATGGAATCTTCTGTACCTGAGATTCTCTCTTCCATCTCTTATATTCTGTTGCTGATGCTCACATCTATGGTTCCTGATTTCTTTCCTAGGGTTTCTATCTCCAAAGTTGTCTCCCTTTGGGTTTTCTTTATTGTTTCTACTTCCCTTTTTAGATCTTGGGTGGTTTTGTTCAATTCCATCACCTGTTTGGTAGTGTTTTCCTGTAATTCTTTAAAGGATTTTTGTGCTTCCTCTTTAAATACTTCTACCTTTTTAGCAGTGTTCTTCTTTATTTCTGTAAGTGAATTATTAATGCCCTTATTAAAATCCTCTACCAACATTGTGAAATATAATTTTAAATCTGAATTTTGCTTTTTGAGTGTGTTGGGTATCCAGGACTCGCTGTGTTGGGAGTACTGGGTTCCGATGATGCCGAGTGGTCTTGGTTTCTGTTAGTAAGATTCTTACATTTGCCTTTCACCATCTGGTGATCTCTGCTATTAGATGTTCTAGCTGTCTCTGGCTGGAGCTTGTTCCTCCTGTGACACTGTTAGCCTCTGTCAGCACTCCTGAGAGCCCAACTCTTTCCTGAGTCCCAGTGGTCAGAGCACTCTCTGCAGGCAAGCTCTCCTCTTTCAGGGAAGGTGCACAGAGGTCTGGAGCTCAGCTCTGCCTCCCAGCTGAAGATGAAGGCCTGAAGGGCCCCTGTCCAAGAAACTCTATTGCTTCTGTGGCCTGTGCACTCTCCTGTGAAGACTGGTCTCTCAGGCATGTCTTTATAGAGCCAAGATTTTCAGTTGGTGAAGACACACATGTGCTCAAGGAAGTTCAGCATGATCAGCAATTCCTTTATCAATGGTGCAGGCCTTCAGACACCAAGCCCAGGTAGACCTGCCCTGCTTCTTCATTTGGATTGTCAAGACTCTGTGCAGTAGTCAGATGGACCCCAAGGACATCAAATAACCTAGAGACTACTTCGAGTCTGTCACCAAGATGAACTCAGCCTACACCTGATGTGCTTGTTTTTATAGCTGAGTAGTATTCCATTGTGTAAGTGAACCACATTTTCTTTATCTATTCTTCAGTTGAGGGACATCTAGGTTGTAACCAGTATCTGGCTATTATGAATAAAGCTGCTATAAACATAGTAGAGGAAGTGTCCTTGTCCATCACAAAACCAAATTTAAACTATCTTTCCACTAACTAATCCCTTCAGAGGATACTAGAAAGAAAACATAAGTAGGGTAACTACAACCAAGAAAACACAAGAAGTATATAATTCCACACCAGCCAAACCAAAAGAAGTATGTAGTTTATTTCCTGGTGTGTTTGTGTTTTTTTTAAGTGCTACCATTATTTGTAAAGCTTATAGAATTTACTTGAGTCTGGATATTGTTAGCTTTTAGAAAAAGACATTACTTTCCTTTTAGATACACTATTACAATAGAACATGTTATTTTCATTCAGCATGTATTTGACATTATTTTAGACTGAGTTCTAGGTTGAGAGAGACTGGGCAAATTTGTTCCTAATCACCTAATTCATATTAGAGTTCTCAAATTTCTATTCCATATCCAGTTTCAGAAACTAACTTCTGCTTCTGTACTAGTAAACACATTTAATCTGCAAATGCTTCAGGGGGAAAGCACTAAGAAAAGACTTTGAGCTCATTCCCAAATGCCTCTCTTTCTCCATGTGCCTGTGTCTCTCAGGAATTCAGTAGGTTTAGACTACAGTTAAAATTGGAATTTATTTATTTATTTATTTATTTATTTATTTATTTATTTATTTATTTTGGAAATGTTAAATGTTTCATAAACCTTAAAATGCTTATTGTTTTTTAAAAAAATTTGAAGAAAATCTTTTTTTCCAACATTTATTAGATAATTTCTTCATTTACATTTCAAGTGTTATCCAGAAAGTTCCCTATACCCTCCCACCTCCCAGCCTTGCTCCCCTACCCACCCGCTCCCACATCTTGGCCCTGGCGTTCCCCTGTACTGGGGCATATAAAGTCTGCATGACCAAGGGGCCTCTCTTCCCAATGATGGCCAACTAGGCCATCCTCTTCTATATATGCAGCTAGAGACATGAGCTCAGGGGGTACTAGTTAGTTCATGTTATTCTTCCACCTATAGGGTTGAAGACACTTTCAGCTCCTTGGGTACTTTCTCTAGCTCCTTCCTTAGGAACCCTGTGTTCCATCTAATAGATGTGAGCTTCCACCTCTATGTTTGCCAGGCATTGGTATATTTTCCCACGAGACAGTTATATCCGGGCCCTTTCAGCACTATCTTGCTGGCATATGCTATAGTGTCTATGATTGGTGGCTGATTGTGGGATGGATCCCTAGCAGCCACAGTCATTGGGTCCATCCTTTGGATTCAGCTTCACACATGATCTCTGTAACTCCTTCAATGTGTGCTTTGTTCTTAATTCTAGGAAGGGGTGACATGTCCACATTTTGATCTTCCTTCTTCTTGAGTTTCATGTGTTTAGTAAATTGTATCTTGGGTAGTCTAGGTTTCTGGGCTAATATCCACAGATCAGTGAGTACATGTTATGTGAGTTCTTTTGTGATTGGGTTATTTCACTCAGGATGACAGCCTCCAGATCCATCCATTTGCCTAGGAATTTCATATATTTATTGTTTTTAATAGCTGAGTAGTACTCCATTGTGTAAATATACCAAATTTTTTGTATCTATTCCTCTGTTGAGGGACATCTGGGTTCTTTCCAGCTTCTGGCTATTATGAATAAAGCTGCTATGAACATAGTGGAACATGTGTCCTTATTACCAGATGGAATATCTTCTGGATATATGCCCAGTAGGGGTATTGCAGGATCTTCCGGTAGTACTATGTCCAATTTTCTGAGGAACCGCCAGACTGATTTCCAGAGTGGTTGAACCAGCTTGCATTCCCACCAACAATGGAGGAG